>PVKE010009299.1:0-45204 GCA_004027555.1 Craseonycteris thonglongyai | reverse complement strand
CCCCCCCCCCCCAGTAATTTCTTCCTATTTTGTTTTCTATTATTTCTGTTACTGCTTTTGTTCTTCAGTCTGTAATGTGACTTTTCCCTGGATGCCTACAAAAATTTCTTTTTATTGTTGGTCTTTAGTAGTTTGACTATGATATATCTGGTTGTGTTTTTATTTTTCTTATTTTTTGTTTGTTTTTGTCCTTTTGTTTATTTTAGTATGTATTCTGTATAAAGCTCATTGAGCTTTTTGGATTTTTTGTTTAATGTCTTCTGTTATTTTCTTGCATTGTAGCCATTAAGCAAACCATTAAGCAAACATTATTTTATTTTTTTCCAAAAAAGTAAAATTGAAGAATAGTTTCAAAGAGGAAGATGAAAGAATAAATAAGTTTTACCTATTTTAGAGTATTTTATAGACAGCTGATTCCAAACTGTGGATCAGCTATCCTTAGTAATTCCTTTAAAATAAAAAGCATAAACCCCAATGTATATACCCAGCTTTCATCATCTCTAGGAGTAAAAATATAATACAAGGGGATATTTCAGTTTTTTAGGGTAGCCAATTACATTCCTAGCAAGACAGAAATAGAATTTATAATTCAATTTCCCATTAAAACTATAAAGGAAAAGCTTTTAATTCATCCTTTTAATGCGAATGAATTTTACATCATTCCACATAACAGTCCTAATTATGGCATACTACTCACAGGGTTAAAACTTCCTCACAAAGCAGTTTCATTATAAGTTAAATAGTATTTGCAAGAGTAATACTGAAAACTAGCCTACAATTTTAGCATTATTGGTACCCTTACTTCAGGTAACATATGAGATCAAGAATAAAGTACTTTGGAAAGTATGAAGTGTCATATACTTTTAAGATGGTAACTTTGCTGTTTCAAATTCTCAATAGTCCATATACATCCTGCTTTATACATTATCCGCATTGATTTCAGATAACAATTGTTTTACTTAACAGATCATATACATAGATTAAATTAGTTTGAAAATTGCTCAATCTTACCTTGACTTAGTACAATTGAGGTGAAACTACACTACTAATTCATACAAAAAAAAAATCTCTTATTGCAATCAAAGAGAATTAGCCTCAAATGTCACACTTAACAGCATTAGCTCTCAAAATAACCACAGTTGCTTATGGAGATGAAATATGCCACAGATGTTCACAAAACCTACCTAATCTTACCAACATTACAGTTCAAAAGAAAGAACAATTGATTTCTTGAAGTAAAAGGCTTTTGGGAACAAGATAAACCAAAAGAAATGCAAAGCCTTTACTAATAATTAATAACCTAGAAGTTCTGAACTAATTTAAGAAGCAAGTAAAGATCAGTTTTAACAGAATATCTTCTAGCTGCCTAATAATTCCCCCCCCAAGAGTTCTTAAAATCCAATAAATACTGTTTTTGTTGTAAAATATAGGAAACTTCAGAGCACTTGAGAGACAATAGATTTTCTCCTTGTAAAGTCATTTGACTAAAAGAATTGTAAAACAGAAAAAAAAAGTAAAAACTCACTAGAGTATATTTTTCTCATTTTCATATAGATGCATAACATTCCTATGAGTGCAACAGCTTGTGTCATTTTCAATTAGATAGCCCAATCTAACCATTATACAATTAAGTCAATAACTTTTATTAATGTTAAAATCAGATCGACCCACATAGATATAGTAAGTTGTTTTTCAAACCTCTCAAAGCTATATCCCCAGCACATACAGAAAATATTTTGTGTGGGATGCCAGGATAGCTCAGCTGTTGAGTGCTTATCTCACAATTTCCAGGTCCAGAGTTCAGTTGCTGGCCCCAGCCCATACAACCCTATGTACTGAACTGCAGCACAACTGGTAAACCCTAGATTGCTCAGCAGCAAAAGTTCTTCCCTCCCACGTGGGAGGCCCCTGGTTCGTCTCCCACCCTGCACAGCACCACATCTGCCTATGTGGAATGAAGCCAGGTCACAACTAAAGATATATGACTATAGAGACTGCTCTGGGCCCTCCCTTCCCTCCCTCTCTCTCATCTTCTCTAAAACAACACATTTAAAAAAACTGGTAAATATTATAATGCTATCATTACCTTTTCAACTTACACTAACTTGAGTCCTTTAAAATTTGGTCAAAACTGGTTTGAGTTATGTGTGTGTCTGCTGATTTCAGGAAAGATTGCCTGATAAAATTGACCTGATTTTTACTGTCAACTACTTAGCCTGCAGTAAAAAATACTGGACTATTGAATAATTTGCCAAGCCTCTAAATAGCTAATAGTTATAAGACAAGGGCAGTAGTATAAAACTGACTCAGAGGCAAGAGCTCTAGACCTCCGTACCTTCCTAGATAAACAATTAAGGTGAGTGATCAGCTCATCTCAATGGCATCCAGTTAGACAATAAGGAAATTGAAGAGTGTATTTTGGGGGAGCTGGTGTGGCTCAGAGGGTTAAGTGCTCACTTTGCAGCCCCAAGGATCGAATCCCGGTCCCAGCCCATGTGAACTCACATGCTGAACTGGGTTGTGCTTTCCATGCGGGAGGCCCCAGTTCAGTTCTCACCGTCTGGTTTGGCCCCTGGCTCGAGGGGCCGTGCCTCCCATGTGGGGGGCCCCCAGCCTAGTTCCACTCTGCACAGCCCCCACCCACCTATGTGGAATGAAAACACATCGAAAACTGACAACGTACAGCTATGGAAACTGCTCTGGGCCCTCCTCCTTCTCTCTGTCTCTCGCTGTCTCTGTCTCTCTCTGTCTCTCCCTGTCTCTGTCAAAAACAATAAAACAAATCTTTAAAAAAGAAGTATATTTGATACAGAGCATTCTACCTATTCCAACAGCCTGGTAGTTAAATGTCATCCAACAGCCCAAATAATGTTTTATTGTGAAGCTTGATTATTCCATTTTGAGATTATACTTTATTAATAAGTCGGTGTGCTTATCTTTTAGGATTGTTTAATATTCAATATAGTCTAACAGGAACTGTATAAAAAGGCATTGATGAATAAGGGTTATGGGCATAACCTATGGAGCTAAATGGCCTAGATTAAAATTTTGGTTCTACCCTTTTCTAGCTGGATGAGTTGAGGATTTACTTAAGTAATCTGAGTCTCAGATGTTTCATCTAGAAACTAGAATAATAGTAATATCTGATTTGTGGATTTGTTTTATTAAGTGTCATATTTTCACATTGATATTGCAAGATAACATCTTATAACAGTGCTTGGAACACATTAAGCACTCTATAAGTGTTAGTTGCTATTCTTTGTTTTCATTCTGTGTTATTGGTACCTGTTCACCTTTCCAATCTTTTCTTATGCCACCCACTTATTCCTTGCAATGTTCCAGTGACACCAGACTTCTCTTTGCTTCTCAAATAAATACACCATGATTTTTCCTGTTTCCTTTGCCTTAGACACACACTCCCTCCATTAGGTGCTTAACATCTTACCTTTGGTCTCATCTTCAACGATTCTTCCTTAAGGAGGCATTCCATGTTCTTTTCCTTTAAAGAAATATTCAAAATTATAAATATTCAATTCCTTGAATATTATTTGATTCCTGTCTATCCTACTGGCTTGACTGAAAACTCTCTTATATAGACTAGCACTATCCCCTCTGCTAAATAAATGAATGACTGAATGAATGAGAGAAAGTCATCACATGACTATGTTTTAAATGAATAACCAAAATAACAGAGACAATTTACAAAGGTGGCCATCTTAAGAGAAAAAAACAGGGCCTACAAAAAGGGTGGCATACACTTTAAGAAGAAGCAAGCCTTACCTATCATCTTACTGACCTCAGAAGCCCTGGGCCCCTCAAAATCATTCTTGCCTTGACCCTCTCAGGCTGCCATCCTATTCTTCTAGTTTTGGACTTTTCTGACCCAACTCTTCTTATCTGCTTACTGTTTGGCTTAAAATCATTTAACACTTGCTATGATTTCCACATCCTAGAACTCTTTTTATGTTATTCCTTTGGTAAACCATTTTGGTTAGCCTTCGTGTTCTAATACAACTTAGCTGTTTATAACCTTAGCAAATCTTACACTGCTTTTGTTTGCACTTCCCATGTCCACATCTAAACTCTCTCCTGAGGATAATCAGTTTCAGATGTAACAAGCCATATCCTGACAGCAAAAGGAATGTGGGAATAATACCAGAGTTAGCAATCACAACCCAGCAACCAGAACTAAGACAGGTAACATAATTATAAGCCCACAGGGCCAGCTTTGATTGACACTGGTTCAGAAATTATATCTAAACATGGACTCACAGTGGAACATTTGAGGCAGCATGAGATTTTGGAGGGGCACGTATAGGTTCAGCCATGTACCAGCAAATGACACAAAAGCATATAAAACACATCTTTTTTTCTCCCCTACAAGTGGGCCCATAGTTGACCCTAAATATATTAATTTTGAGAAATACAGTGAACAGGGACTCTATCTCTCTCATGATCTGAAGTGTAACTCTAATTTGACAGTAAATATAACAAATGTATACAATCTAAAACAAGGGATTAGTTCTGAAAATTTCAGTTTCTGGATATTTCTCATACTCAAGTTGTCTGGGTAGTTTGTGTGGAGAGATGCTCTATTCTTGTAAACCAACTGGAAAGCTTTACAAAAATTGTTTTGCTTTTGTTTTTAATATTAGAATTCTTGCCTAAGCCGTGGTGGGATGAAGTTATTAGAGTGAAATAAACCTGCTCAAAACTCTGTCCCAGAGACTTTGACTCATGACCTTGGCAAGTTACTTCACCTTTTTTACTGAATCTTAGCTTGTTTTCATTTTAAAAAATTAATAGTAAAGGTGGTTATCTTAAAGTGTCATTGAGAATATTTATGAAATTAATAAAATAGCACTTAAAATTTCTCATTCAGGGCCTGCAATATTAATCATAGTATAATGAATGGTTTTATGTATATTCAAATAAATACACATACTACTAACAATAGCAGTTATAATATGAATAGTACTGAACCTTCAAAAACATAGGGATTACTTCCCCCACAACTGATTAAAAAAGATGGGATAGAACATGGTCTAACATTACGGTAGCAAAAGAAGCAGAGATTAGGAAACAAATATACAGCGATCCCTCGTTTTTCGCAGTTAATGGGGACCAGAACCTTCCGCGAAAGCTGAAAAACCGCGAAGTAGGATACTGTAAAATACAGTATGCGAGACAGTCAACATCATGGACAAGACTGGCGAGATACAACAAGAGAAGATGCTGGGTGAGGCTGCGATGATGCGCAGACAATCACCTCACAGGGATAAATCCACTCGGCCTCTCATGGGTCGATGTCGCCCCGGAAACCAATCACGCGCCTTTATGAGAGCCCGTGGGAGGGACTCTGAGTCAACTCATCTCTGTGTTTGACACGCAGGGATCCTTCTCTCTCGCGCATCCACATGAAACAACGCTCCTTTCCGCCATGTGGCTGCCGACAGGGTTGTATTTTTTCATTTTTATGTTTTGATGAATATTTTGGGAAAACCCGCGAAGCACTGAAGCCGCAAACCATGAGGCGCGAAGTGGCGAGGGAACACTGTATACATATATGAAATAGATAATTAAACAACAGATTAACTAGACATTGAGTAGAATAATTGGTGTAGAATACCAGTTCGCTCAAAGAGAAAAATAAGAGTAATGGCTAGGAAGTATGTTAGAGCCGTAATGTGGAGGGTTTTGGGTGCTAGTCTGAGCTATTTGGGTTTTCATATGCAGGCAGTTAGAGGCAATGATGGTTTTTGAGTACTGAAGGGGCATGTTCTAAAATTGCTTTAAAAGATTAGACTCTATTGAAAGGAAAAGTTGGAAATCTTATTGAAAGGTTGTTAGAAAGCTGAGAGGCACTGAGACCATCCTAAACCATAAATACCTATATCAAAATTGAGATAACAGAAATGGTGACAGTAAAATTACCTATTTCTTTTTATATCTGTCTTAATTTGGGATAGCAAAATGTGTGAGACAGTTTGCATGCTATTCTAAAGAGCCCAAGAAAAAAATGATTAGGCTGAGAGCAAGAACCTCCATACTCATATCGATAATAAGGAGTATTGGCACTCTGAGGGAGAGTGCTATTGCCACAAAATGATCCCTGTGAACTGCTGCTTTGAATGACTTTATCTTATGAAAGTGCTGTGCTGTTTACCTATTATATTTTCAGATACAACATCTTAGATATTTGCACTTTACTGAGAATAAGGTAAATATTTCAACAAATTTAGTTGTTTTTCTTTTTCTTCAAATAAAAGAGCATAGTGCTTGATTACATGGTACTAAAAACTTTTCTGTCAGTTTATAATACTATCTCCAAGAATGCCAAAAAAAGTAAACAAATAAAAAAAATTCACTTTGAAGTTGAGCACTGAAATTTAGAAAAATGCCAGTATGTATTTGGAGTGCCTATTTCTTAACAGCTTCAAGATACTTTGAAAGATCATTTCAAATATTCTCACAAGGAGACAGAGAGATACTAACTACTGTCATTCTATTTAGGTGACCAGGTTTGCAGAGATGAAAGCCAAGTTTAGCTTCATAAATTCGATGCTAGAGTCATTTCAACATTTGGTCAGTACACAGTAAGAATTTAGAGCTGCAGCCAAGTTACACTTTCAGGAGTAGAGGGAGGAAAATTTTGTAACAACCAACCCATTTCTTGACGGCTCAGTAATGTTTCCTGCTTCTGGTTTTTTTTTTTGTTTTTTGCTTTTGTTTGTTTGTTTGTTTGTTTTTGAAAGATAGCAAAAATTGGTAGATGCGAAGGTTACTAAGTATTTGACCTTTCCAACATTTTCTTAGAAGTGGTCTTAAATAATTTGATTGGCCAATTTATTGGTTCTCTGAAATATGCAGTACAATGATAGTTACTGACTAGACTAGGCTTTCCTGATCTGAAGGCAACAACATTATTCAATAAATGAGTGCAAGGCACTTAGCAAAGCACTTGCTGGGAAGATGAATTATGATCAGCGTTATAATTAATAAGCTGCAGGGGGTAGGACAGAGGAAGACATTTGCCCTGACTGAGATAAATGGGCTGGCTCTTTGTGGAAGCACTGATGTGTTAGATGACGAAGAGTGGTTGCTGTAGAATTTGAGAGTTGGAAATGAAACTAGATATCTCATCAAATTGTATCCTTGATAGAATATAATCATAAATATATACCAATGTTTTTAGAAAACATACAGAATATTTTCAAGTACATTTTTTTTCATTTTGTCCAGAACTCTATTGATGTCAGGACTATCTTTAAAGATGAGAAAACTAAGACTCAAAGATCCACAGTCATCTCACAAGTATAAAATCATATTGTTTAATAGAAGTACTAATTTGCATATAAAAACTCATTTTAATAAAGAAATTGACTATGAATATTTAAGAGATGAATGCTAAAGCAAGTCTTTAATATTAATTTATGTTTTCATTCTGTATTCTTTTCTTTAAAGCCTAATCTCTATAACTAATTTTTTTTTATTTTTATATACTAGATACTTCCAACAAAATTGCATAAAGTGAATATCCAACCAATGAATTAGAGGGTAGCATATGTTAAAAACTCAGAGTAAAGAGGTTGTAGTTTTTATTTGCATCTAAGTTCTCTTCATTTTTACTAGAATTGTCTTACATGCTTCTTAAAATAACCCAGAAACTGTTTTGTTTTGTTGTTAGTATACCTTATGAAGTAATGACAAACTATTTAATTATATATGCTAAATACAGCCTGGCATCTATATAGACTATACTTCAATTTCAAGTCCTGTGTAATTAAAGTATTTGGGGAGGCCCAATCGGAGGACATCGAGGAGAATAGAATAAAGACACTATAATTTCTCAGTGGTTAAAATGATTTCTCCATAGAACAGTGGCATGAAAAAACTGAATCTCGCTCCAGATTTTAAAAGAGATAAAAAAAATTGAACTTTGTTGGGTCATCTCTGTCTATGAAAAATAAAATAAAATACCTTTTCTACAAATATTTTAAATGGAAGGACCTACTAATGGTATCTTATGATTCCAAGATTGTATATTAGTTACATTTATTGTGAATCTGTACCAGATCAGTGAGTTGACTGTAGGCTATCACTACCTCTCAGGTTTGTAATCCTCACATAATTAAATTTCTAAGGAAATTCTTCTGGGCTGGATTTTCAAGGGAGGTGTGTATTGTGTATCATATAATGAAAAAATAAATGACAAAAGGTGATTATGATTTGTTGGAAAGATAATTAAACTAACTTTGGAACCTTCGACCTTCACCTTCACCTTTTTGAGTCTCACTTTTATGATACCAGAAATTGAAATAAATGATCTTCAGGTCATTATAGCTATAATACTCTATGATATTTAGACATGACTGCTGTAACTGCAGAGAAATATATTTATTTTCATCAGCTCAGGCAAGGGAAGTATAAGCAAAAATAAATGAATGGGACTGCATCAAATTAAAAAGTTTCTGCACAGCAAAACAAACAGGCAACCAACCAGATTGGAGAAGATATTTGTAAATAATGCCTCTGATAAGGGGATAATATCCAAAATATATAAATAACTCACACAATACAACAAAAATCAAACAATCCAATTGAAAATGGACAGAGGACTTGAACAGACACTTCTAAGAAAACATACAAAAACAGCATAGAAAAGACATGGAGGGGATGCCAGGGTGATTCAGCAAGTTAAGCACTCACCTAGCAGCCCCAGGGTCTGAGGATTGAATCCTGACCCCGGCCCGTGCGGACCCATATGCTGAACTGGGGTGTGGCCCCCAGTTTGGTTCTCTCTGGGGTGAGCTTTCCATGTAGGAGGCCCTGGGTTTGGCCCCAAGCTCATGGGGGCATTGCTCCCATGTGGGAGACCCTCGGCCCAGTTCCCACCCTGCACAGTCCCTGTCTACCTGTGTGTAATGAAACTATGTTGAAAACTGATGACCTACAACTATGGAGATTGCTCTGGGCCCTCCCCTTTCTCTCTGTCTCTGTCTCTCTGTCACTCTATTGTCAAAAAAATAAATAAATAAATTAAAAAAAAAGACATGGAAAACAGTATGGTGTTTCCTCAAAAAATTAAGAATAAAATTACCAAGTGATCTACCCCCCCGAAATCTGAAAACATTAATCCATAAAGGTATATGTACCCCTATTTCATTGCAGAATTATTTACAGTAGCCAAGAGATGGAGACAGCAAAAGTGTCCTTTGATAGATGATTTGATAAAGAAGATGTGGTACATATATATTAATACAAATACAATGGAGTTGCTTAGACATAAGAAAAGATGGAATACTGTCATTTGTGACAACATAGATGGATCAGCAGCTATGTAAAAGAAATATATCTGGCTTTCCAATTTTACTGTTTTGGGAAATATTATATTGCTATTAAAGCTTCAGAATTTCAGATATTCTCAGTTCAATATCTGAGCTCTAAAACCAGTATTGATTCCTTAAAATCACTTGGTCAGCTGTAAAACTATACAATTTTATACCTAATACACATACAAAGAGAAACTTTGGAACTAGCCATTTTTTAAGTTAAGTTTGATAAGAAACTAGAACTGCAAACCTCATGGCCCATGAAGAAGACAATCCAAAACAATGAAAATCATATTTACCTTAAGGAGAAAAATTTGTTTATTCTTCAACAGCTCTCTGACTTCTGACCACTTAATATCTAATGGACACCTGTAAGTAGATATTGCTGTACTAGATTTGAAATAAAGCCTTATAAACATTCTAAAGAAGCTATTTAGACATACCATGTCTCCCTTCCAACTGGCCCTATGTAGAAAGACAAATTCATTTTGGCCCTATGTAGAAAGACAAATTCATTTCTAGAAATGAATTTTTCCTAGTTCCTGTTATATACTAATCAGCCATGAACAAAAGTGATTATTTTCCTAATAACTTTAGAGATAGACATCATCTTCTTGAAACATAGAGACCTTGTTTTCATCTCCTTTCAATATTATTAATTATATCTGCACCAAACATACACAGGAAAAAGTAGTTGATATATCTATTATATACAAAATACATTTGATAAGGGTGATGAAGATATGTAAAGCTAATATTAGACTTTTAAAAACTCTCTTTAATGCCAATAAACATGCTTCTATATCGGTAACACTTTGGGTCTTCCAAGGAAATTCTTTAAAAACCAGAGAATGTGCCCAAGCAGGTCACATGTCTATACCTCCTCTATGCACTGTTCGCTCCACTCCTTCCATTAGGTTGCTGTGTTTCTTGGAAAACTCTGGGCATCTCCATGGTCTTAATCAATACACATACCAACATATATTTGTTGTTATTGTTTTCTGTGTCTGACCTTTATACGGTCCTACTGTCTACTCATTGATTTCTATTTTTAACTACTCACTCCACCCCCTAACAACTTTGATAAATGGCAAAGAAAGAACAATAAAACTGATGTATTATGTATAAGATATGCAAGATATAATGAAATTTGTGGAGCTTATAGCATCTCTGAAAGGCATTTTATCAAGTGCCAAAAAGCTGATCGGTGGATGGGAAATAACAGATACATTTTTTTTCTCTACCAAAGTGCTTTATCAAACCAAAGGGAACATAGTGATGCAAAATCTCTAGAGAAGACATAAAATGAGAACTGATAGATTCTTAGCACAGGTTTGGAATTAAGACTTTCTTTTTTTTTTAATAAAAATTTATTTGTATTGTTCTTGACAGAGTGACAGGGACAGAGACAGGGGAAAAGGGCTCAGAGCAGTCTCCATAGTTGTACATAATTAGTCTTCAATATAGTTTCACTTCACAGATGGGTGCGGGGCTGCATAGGGCAGGAACTGGCTGCCTCCCGAATGTGAGGCACGCCCCTGCAAGCTGGGGGCCTCCTACATGCAAAGCACACCCAGGGTGAGAGCCAAACTGGGGCCTCCTGCATGGGAAGCTTGCCTTGGCAAGAACTGAACTGGGGTCACACCCCAGTTCAGCATATGGGTCCACACAGACTGGGGCCAGGATATGATCTGTGGCCCCAGGGACTGCAAGACAAGTATTCAATCCACTGAGCCATCCCAGCGTCCCTGTAAGATGTTCTTTATAATGAGCCTTCAAGCCACATGATGGCCTCAACAGTATGTTATAATGAATAGAGGCTTAGAACCTAGTCCCAACCAAAGGCTATATTTTCTTCACCTGCAAGATAAAAATAAAGAGTGCATATTTTGGGAGTACCTACTATATGTACATCATTCTACACGGAGCATCATACATCAATTCCTTTAACTCTCAAAGCAACACTAAATTATGGCATGTTATAATATTAACCTCAGTATACAAATGAGGAGAGTAAGTCATGCAGATATTTAAATCTTCAATTTAAGAGGCTGAATAGGATTTAGGACCAGCTCTATCTAAAATCAAAGTTCATGCTCTTTTACCACATCCTGTAGTTTTCACAATACACTAAGAGATCGTAAGAGCTACCATATATGAGAACATATTACACATTTTATTATTTATTTATTTATTTATTTATTTATTTATTTATTTATTTATTTATTTTATTGTTTTCTGACAGAGAGACAGAGAGAGACAGAGAGAAGGGGGAGGGCCCAGAGCAGTCTCCATAGTTAACAGCATTAGTTTTCCATATAATTTCACTCCACAGGTGGATGCGGGGCTGTGCAGGGCAGGAACTGGGCCGGGAGCCTCCCACATAGGTCCCAGCAAGAACTGAACTGGGGGCACACCCCAGTTCAGCATATGGGTTCGCCTGGGCCGGAGCCAGTATTCCATCCTTGGTCTCCGGGGCTGCAAAGCAAGCGCTTAACCTGATGAGCCATCCCAGCTTCCCCCACATTTTAAACTCTTATGCAAATACAGAGTTTAATACATTGGCCCTTTTGATATCGAGGCATGGAAATTTAGGACTAGGCACCCCTTTTTTATTCCTGTCTCCCCAAGGAGATGATTTGCTTGCTAGGAAGCCTGCAATCTATACTATTTCCAGTCTTTCACATTTAACCTCAGGATCCAACCTAACATAATTAAAAGCACTCTGTAAGTTCTACATAGAGTGCAATACTTGTGAAGTATGAAAATTTGGAAGAATATTATATTTTGCTAAAATGGCAAGATTTTTATCTATATTTTATTATTATTTTCTATTTCTCTTCTTTATTATAAGAGCTCAGATTTTCTATTGCAGGGGTTTAATGGCATAAGGGGTCAATAAACTATTTAAAAAGAGGAAACTTGAGGAATTGCACTACTTCTCTGGTTTCCTATATGTAAGTAGATATTTTATAGATTGAAGATTGTTGAATTATTAACATTATCCACATCTGACTTAATATGGAGCCAATATGGCTTCTCTCTTCCAAAATATATGATTGAAATTTATTAACACAGTTTAGTTTTAAAAGTAAAAAAATAATTCCAAGAAGTCCCTAAAAATTTACCCCCATTAATAAACTCATCACCTTTAGGGATTATTTTATTTTATTTATTTATTTTTTTAACTGAACTGGGGGCCTCACTGCATTCGGGAAGCACACCCCAGTTCAGCATGTGGGTCCACCTGGGCAGGAGCCGGGATTCGATCCTCAGTCCTCGGGGCTTCAAAGTGAGCGCTTAACCCGCTGAGCCATCCCGGCTTTCCTTAGGGATTATTTTAATGCTATCTATTAAAATGAAATTATTAAATAAGGTGTGAGAGATGAAGTCATAAATTATTAAATTTTAAGTCTGGGGACAAAGAGCTATATGTTGTCTGGTTATTGTAAGAAATGGAAAGGAAAATAGGGTAAAAAAAAAATCACCATGTACAGAGGAGGAATGGAGATCTAGAGGTAAAGAATTGAGTGAGAAAAAGGAATAAATTCTGGTGCCAATACTCAATGCCTCAGATCTTATTTTCACACATTCTAATTTCATAGCACTTATGAATATTGATATAATTTGGCTCTTTGGTTTGAAAAGCTTACAGTTATCTGTAGATGTCTTCTCACACACACATTGGAACAAATCAGGTAAACAGAAAAACTCTGATAATTTAATAGTAAACCTCAAGGGAACACCAATGCTAAGTTTCATGAAGAGTGAAACCCATTGTTTTCAGAACATTCAACTTAGAGGTCATTCCTTTTTCCAAAAAAAAATGTGAGAGCAGGATCTGTAACCTGGAATGGCTGAATAGCACTAAAGCAATGATTACTTTCTAGGGCAGCCATAGCATTTCCATGAACATATACAGGAGGAGAGAAAATGTCTTAACTTCTAGCATCTAACATACCTATAAAAAAGAAAGTAAGGCAAAATAGTAGGTGGAGCCATAGAAATATAGCTGAGAAACTGCAGAACCAGACTGAATACAATCTGCAATTTCTCTCTCAACCTAACCTCTATGAGGGTGGGACTCAGAAAACTTCCTTGAGACATAAAAAAGTAATACAAACAGGACCATGACAGAAACATTTCTTTAAACATGATGCAGTTAAAATTATCAACAATTTCTTAGTAAATAGGGATTGAAAATATTATCCAAACAACTCTGCTAACTATTAAATAAAATTCTTATCTATTTATTTATCTATCCATACACAAACTCAGAAGTTGACTAGTTAGCAAACCATGTGTTAATCATACCATGATATAAGTTTACCCATCAAGCAATTCATTTGAAAGTGTGGTTATTTTAAATTTAAAGAATTCTTCTGCTATCTGTACAAACCTATAATCTTTGAGTTACACCATGAGCTACATGAATACTGCCTCAATCAGTTTTCAATAATTCCAGGTAGGATTCACAATACTATTTTTCAGATCAAAGAAAATATCTGGGTTCTAAAAATGTTATCTAAACTTTTTTTTTATTGTTAAATTTATTGGGGTGACATTGATTGATATCAATTACATTGTTTCCAGGTGTACAATTCTACATTACATCATCTATACATCGCATTATGTGCTCACCACCCAGAATCAGCTCACTTTTCATCACCATATGTTTGACTCCCCCTCCCTACTCCCTCCACCCACTTCTCCCATCCACCTCCCCCCTTACCCTCATGTAACCACTAAACTATTGACTGTGTCCATGAGTCTTTGTTTCTTTGTTCCTTTCAGTTTTAAAGATTTATTTTGATTGTTTTGACAGAGAGAGAGAGAGGGAGAGAGAGAGAGAGAGAGAGAGAGAGAGAGAGAGAGAGACAGAGAACGGGGAGGGCCCAGAACAGTCTCCATAGTTGCACATCATTGGTTTTTCCACATAGTTTCATTCAACAGGTGGGTGCAGGGCTGCACAGGGCAGGAACTGGGCTGGGGTCTCACCCCGGTGAGAACCAAAATGGAGGTACTCCCCAGTTCAGCATATGGGTCCACACAGGCTGGGGCTAGGATTCAATCTTCGGTCCCTGGGGCTGCAAAGTGAGTGCTTAACCCACTGAGCCATCCCGGCTTTCCCTCCTTTCAGTTTTATATTCCACCTATAAGCGAGGTCATATGTTTCTTGATTCTTTCATTTTGACTTATTTTGTTTAATAAAATGTTTTCAAGGTCCGTCCATGTTGTCGCAAATTGCCGTATTTCATCTTTTTTATTGCTGAGTAGTATTCCATTGTATAAATGTACCACAAGTTCTTTATCCAGTCATCTATCAGAGGACACTTTGGTTGATTCCACGACTTGGCCACCATGAACAGTGCTGCGATGAACATTGGGGTACATGTATCTTTGTGGATTAAGGTTTTCAGGTTTTTTGGGTAGATACTCAGGATAAGGATAGTTTTTTGAGAAATCTCCACACATTTAAACTTGATAGAAAATGTAAGAGTTATATGCCTAACCATTGGGTCATTGTACATAAGGCATTTCAAGTTGATAGCTGAAGGTTCACAAATCTTTCTTCTAAACAAATAAACAAAAGAAAATCCTAACCAAAACTAAAGTAGTAAACATTTCTACAAAATCTCTACAATTTCATTTTGCTCATTCTACTCTCTTAATAAATCAAAGCACTAGAATACTGAAATTCACCACAACAAGGATCTTTATGAAGACTGAAGACATAAGTCAAATGCTAAAAAAGAAATGATGGGCAAAGAAATTGCTATTGTTCTCACATGCTTTTCCTCACTCACAAGATATCCCTTCACAACTCAAACACTCAACAATAAAATGTAAATGAAAGAGAATATAAATTTATTTTTTAACTAAATACCTAATAAGCAAATAGTTGCTTTTCTGGGGGACATTTTGGCTTCTTCTGTTCTGTAGACTAAGTTGCACAGTAAAAAATATATCTGTGAATAAACTGGAAATTGGAGGAAAACACCAGTAGACCAGGTGGGTCATCTCTAACATTAACCAAGGTAAAAATTGAATTCAGGGGAAGCCAGGCTGGCTCAGTGGGTTAAGTGCTCACTTTGCAAACCCAGGGACTGAGGATCAAATCCCTGCTTTGGGCTATGTGGACCCATATGCTGAACTGGAGTGTGCTTTTTCTTGCCTCCCCCCACACCTCACTAGACCCCTGACTCGAGGGGTCATGCCTCCCATGCAGAAGGCCCCCAGCCCCTGCCCTGCACGGCTCCCACTCACCTGTGTGGAAAGAAACCATATTTAAAACTGATGACATACAAGTATGGAGACTGCTCTGGGCCCTCCCCACTCTCTCTGTCTCTCTCTATCTATGTTTCTCTCTGTCTCTGTCAGAAACAATAAAATAAATCTAAAAAAAAAGAATTTAATTCAGTTTGAGACATATTGAACTTAGATGATGTAAACATTTTATATAGTGATAATCAATAGGCAGTGGAAGGGTGCTTCTTTATTATACTTAATTATATTCTCTTTGTTATTCCACTCTCCAGTTTGGTGACCTTATGACCATTTCTTTGAATTCTTGATCAGGCAAATTGCACTACTTATCTCTGTTTCTTTAGGTTTTGCCCTGGAGATTTTTCTTGTTCCTTTATTTGAGAGATATTCTTTAGTCTTTTTTAAATTTTATTTGACTTTCTGTTTATTTGTATGAACAAGACAGGATAGCTATCTCCTCCAGTCCTGAAAAAAGTGGGCTTATATAAAAGTGGCCTTTGTGTAGGCTGTGTGTCCTAGGACAAGTCGGTAGGAGTCAAACAGGTGCCTATTATGTACTTCCCGGCACTGGCCCACTGAGCTGGAGCAGTTCCTGGTCAGGAGGTCAGGTGTGTGTAGTGTTGCCCTGTGGATCCTGCTTGCTTTCTTTTGTTCCGGGCAGATATAAGCTCCAGCAGCGTGCCAGGGAATGCTCTGTGGCAACCTTACAAGTAAGCCAGGGCCCCTGGATAGAGCTGCTGCCTACCTTGTGGAAGTGGAGGGGACCGAAACAATAGGGCCTCTCGGACCCAGAAGAATTTCACAGTCCCCGGAGAGCTATCATAGCTCCCCAAATCTCTATAGTGTCTCTCTCTCTCTCTCTCTCTCTCTCACTTGTTGCACCAAAAGTGGTCGCACATTGAAGAGAACTCCGAATAGGCTTTATGTGCCTGAGAGTTTTGGGAAGCCCTTTGGATTCTGTCAGGCACTTAGGTAGGGTGCCTGGAGCCCCGGAGCTGTAACTCCCTGTTCCTGCTTGCTCCAGGTGGAGAGCAGGGAAGGTGTGGCAGTAATCCTGCAGGGAGGCCAAAGCACCCGAACAGAGTGCCCAAGGCCTTACTGAGGTGGAGGGGACAAACAGTGGCACTCCCAGCCAGGCTCCTCCTGTCCAGAGAGTTTCTTCTGTTCCTGGAGGGCCTCCGCAGCTTCCCAGCCTGCTCAGTTCAGTCTTTTTCTGTTGTTTGCCATTCAGAAACTATTCATTCAGCCCTCTGTTGTCGCACAGGAGTAATTGCTGCCCATAGACCTGTATATTTGAGTTTGCTCATGGGAGGGGGCAAGTTCCATGGCCTAAAAAGAACGGCCATCTCCGACCTCCCACCTACCGCTTCATTTTGTTATGTACTTTCAACTTTATAATCTATATTATATCTCATCTGCTATTTCTTTGAACATTTCTTGCAGGGCAGTTCTATCAATAAATTCCTTTGGTTTGTGTTAATCTAAGAAACTCTAGATTTCTTCATTTTTTGAAGGATAATTTCACTGGATATATAATTCAAGTTTGGTGAAATTTTTTTTCCTCAGTACTCTTCTTGCTTGTGCAGTTGCTGATGAGATAGCCACTGTAAATATCCTGTTCCTCTATAGATGAGGTCCCCCCACCTTTTTCTTCTTCACAATTATATGTTTGTTTCTGTTTTCCTGCAATTGAATATATGCCCAAGCAACATGTTTTGTTTTGGTTTTTTTTATTTTGCTTTGAAGTTTCTGAGCTTCTTGATTTGTAGCTCTGTGTCTGTCTTTAATTTGGGAAAATTCTTAGTCATCATTATTTCAAATATTTTTCTACCAATTTTTTAAATTTTATCCTCCTCCTTGCAGTCCAATTATATATGTGTTACACGTTTGATATTATCTCAGAGTTCTTGGATACTTTGTTCTTTTTTTTTTTTGTAATTATATTTTTCTCTTTACTTTTATTTGTGAAGTTTCTACTGATCTATCTTCAAGGTCACTAATTTTTTCCTAGTTCCTTTCGAATCTGATGAGCCAATCAAAGGCATTCATATTTGTTGCAGTGTTTTTAATTCTTGCATTTCCTTTTATCTCTTCGTTTCCATGTCCCTGCTTACATTACCCATATGTTCTTGTATTTTGTCCACTAGATCTCCTAACAGTTTATTACTAGTTATTTTAAATTCTCTGATAATTTTAACATCTAAGTTACATATGGTTCTAGTTTTAATGACTGCTTTATTTATTTAAACTTGTTTTTCTTTTTCTTTTCGTTTTCTTATTTTTCTTTTTTCTTTTTTGGTCTTTTGGCATGCCATGTAATTTTGTTGTTGTTGTTGTTGTTGTTGTTAAAGCCTGAACATGTTTTATCAAATAATAGAAACTGATGTAAATGAACCTTTAGTGTGAGGATTTGTGTTATTCTGGCTAGGAGTTGGGCTGTACAGCAGGTCCTCAAATAATGCCCTTTCATTCCAGGTTGTTTCATTACAACATTGATGAGACACCTTAGGAACTTAACTCTTGTTTATCTTAGTTTGCCTCTGGTAAAATTGGTTTTTTTGTATGTCCTTTGCTTAAAGTTGCAGAATGTATTGATAGCATTAAGTGAGGACTTATTGTACTTAATGAATACTGTAGCTGCAGGTGTTAGAGTATTTGACTGCTCTTATGTCCATTTTTATTTCCTCTTGAGTACTCCTCAGAGAGATTCTGTGCATTATAACTCATTCAGCTGTAACCCACTGTTATTTTACTGGATCTCTGATGATGTGGTAGTGATGATGGGGAGGGAAAATGTTCTAAATCTTTTTGTCTTATCTCAGAGCTTTGGTAAGCTCAAGAGGCTGTGACCTTCACAAGTATTTTCCAAGAAGCATATAGCTTTTCTATTCCCCAACTCACTATCCTTTCTTTGGCAGCAACATTTTATTGGTTTTACTAGGAACAAATCTATTTTCTTGAAGCAATGATCCATCTTGATACTTTTTCTTCTTAGCTGAGAAAAGAATCTGGAGGGGAATGAATTGTAAGTAAGTCCCTCCTCTCAGCTGACAGGTCAAACCTTTTCACCTAGAGAGTATTAGCTACCTTTGTCGTAGAGGAGATGCTGGGCTTATTTCAAAATTTTCTCTTCTTCAACCTCTGTTAGAATCCCTGGGGAATCTTTTTGGATCCGCATTGTGAGAATCTAGTGGGATTCCTGAAGGTAAATCCCACAAAATATAAGGCCAAGTGCCAAGATGGTGGCACCAAGATTGTCTCCAGTCCTCACTCAGCCTCTAACAAATCATCAAAATTACCATGGAAGTGTTTTTACCAAATTATGGCTCCATTGGCTGCTTCTTCCAGTAAGCACTGACTCTCTGGATACTCTTGTCTCTACAGATTTTGGGGTGGCAATTTTGCCTGTGACCTCAGATCTCTGATAGAGCCCAAAGAAGTCACTGATTTTCAGTGTTTTACCTCTTTCTGTTGTAAAAATGGTAGTGATATCTTTCGAGCTCTTTTCATGTTGGAGCTTGATGTCCTCTCGTGCCATTTCGACTCTGTGTCGCTAGATATATTTTTGATTCATCTTAGAATTGAGTTTCTAAATTACTCTTTAGAATTCACCTCAAATATCACCTCCTCAGTGAAAACTTCTCTATTTTTCTGCCCATTCTGCATCCCAAAAAAAGTTAGTTGGGCTTCCCTGCAGCTCCCAAAATATTAGAACATGTTTACTATAATACTAGTTTGTACTAATGTATAGATTTGTATCTTTCATTGTGACCTGTGTATTTAATTCATTCCTGTATCCTAAGTGTTTAGGACATATGCTCAATAAATATTTGTTTTTAATAGATAATGTTATCATTATGAATTACAAGGCTTAATTTTGTACACGCCTCCATGGCTTAAAAACCAGGCTTTCCATGATTTTTGGTCTAATTAACCATAACACAATATGGCATGAGGAAGCTTCATTGACCTATCTATATTCCTTCCCATTAGAACCTAATAACTGTGTAGATAGATGCTTTACATTGTGCCCAATATTTGACATGTGGATAACTGAACTTATGTTCTTCTTTCTCCCACCTTAGATGATAGTCAGAAATTGAAGAAAATTATAAAATGGAAGGTTTGATCATAATACAAGTAGTTATAAAAGTAAGTTATGATGATTTTTTTGAAATATGACTTTTAATTATAATTTGCAATGCAAGCTGCTGTATATCATATAGTTTTGAATATAGCTCATTTAAAAAAATTATATACCTCTCTCCCTGAGTGTAGTGGTTTTTGTTTGTTTGTTTGTTTGTTTTGTGGTAAGGACTCTGTTTTATCTCACTTTTCTCCTCTAAAGCACTAAATAGAATGACAGGTAGATATTAGGCACTTAATGAGTCACTTTCGTAAGGGGACATTAATCAGTTAGCCTAATGTTCAAAATAAACTATCACTTTTGTTGATCACTATCATAAAATTATTACTGTAAGTGCCATTTCACATTTAAAATTCTATTAGATATCTTTATGCTAAGTAAGGCATCCCCTTTAACCTACTAATAACTAGTTCTCAATAGAATGTCAGTTTTTGAGCCTGTATTTTGGGAACGTCATTTAGGAACATGGGAACATGACAGGCTTTATTGTAAAACACTGTGGGTGTGTTGCCCATATACATATGTTCTTCTATGTTAAATTTCTCACTTGTTCCACAAATAAAAACAGCTTTTCATGAATCTGCCAAAAGTTTATAATTTGAATTATTTATGGATGATTTAGGTCCTGGGGTAATTTCCTTCTTGAATATTTTGTGTAATTGACTGTAAATATAAAATTATAGATAATTGTTGGGTTGATTTTCCTCATTTGGAAACTAATCTGTATGTTCAGATTATATAACTTCCCTTAGGAATATCATGGAAATGAATGTATTGAATTGCTATATGACTGGAAGCTGCAGTTGCATAATGTTGTAAATTTTTATTACTTTTTTATGTTTTAATATCTGCTTCTCTTTACCTCAGTTCCACTCTCTTGTCACTCAGAACTACTTGTCACTCATGTTTTTCCAACAAGTTAGCAAGACTGATCACACAGTAAAGATCCATCAGGAGTAGAGAGAACTTCATTTGAGCAACATTTATGATTGACTCATATTTCAAAAACAAGATAACCTCAATATACAAGTAATAGTGTTATAAAAATTTCTAGCAATGAGAGATAAAAATATGTATATAAAGATAAAATAAAAATACCAAGAAGGGGAAAAAGAGCTTATTTGAACATAGAAAGCAAAAGACTAATTGAGAAACCTTCAAATCCCCGTGATTTATTTGAGTCACAGTATTAGGAAATGCCTCTAATAATAGTAGTATTTATTTAAACTAAATCCTGGTGTACTTCTAATTGCAGTCCTGTTTCTTAGATATGGCTCAGTCCCAGCCCATATCCTCTTTCACTTTCTGTGGGCTGGTGGTTTGCTTTCCTCTCCTCCCCTCCTTTCCCCTCCCCTCCAGTCTCCTCTCCTCTACTCTCTTCTCCTCTCCTTTTTCTGATTGATTTACATTTTTCATTTAAAGAAATACTCTGAAGACTATAGGTTGTTGATAGGAAAAATATAAAGCATATATGTTTAAAGATCATTTTGTATTGACTTTATAATAAATAGATTTATCACAATAACATGAATGGGATGCATTCTGCAGAAATGTGGTTTTACCTTCATTTAATCTGCAGAAATACCGTTTTTACCTTCAAACCTGAGCATATTACCCTGACATCAAAAAAAGTAATAGGATAATAAAAAATATATAACTTTTATTAGTTTAAATTTTAGTAGACCACATCTGATTTATTTAAGGGTAATTTCTTTTATTTACCTCTTCAAGGAAGTGCTTGAGTAGGGTAGGAAAATTATCCGTGTGTGTGTGTGGTTGTGTGTGTGTACTTTTTACCATAGCCATATCATTCTTAACCTGGGATCCAGGGACCTTAAAGGACCCATAAATACATCACGATTTTAATATAATTGGCTTATGTTTTAATCCCACTGTTTGATTGTATATGATGAAAAACATCCTATATAAGGTCCACAGACTTTTTTTCTTGGCTGCGAAAGAAGTTCATTGCACTAAAAAAGTTTGTTAGCTCATATTGATGGCAAAATTAAAAATCACTTTCTGACTATCATGGAAGCAATTAATGTCTCTCAGTAGAATTTATTATTCAACTCTAACATTTCCCAGTAAATACAGTATAATTATTATTTTTAAATTTAAGTTGTTATATCATATTATATTAGTTTCAGATATATAATATAGTGATTCTACATTTATATGCCTTACATGTGATCACTACACAAAATCTAGAAATCATCTGTCACTATGTAAACTTATTACAATGTTAATGATCAATTCCCCTTTACCTTTTTCATCCATTCCCCCCACCCTGGCAACCATCAGTTTGATCTCTGTTTCTATGAGTCTGGTTTTCTTTTGATTTGTTTTATTGGCTTGCTTTTGTTTTTTAGATTCCACATATAAGTGAAACCATATGGTATTGGTCTTTCTCTGTTTCACTTATGTCACATAAAGGATATTAACATAATACCCTTTAGGTCCCTTCATGTTCTCACAAATGATGAGATTTCATTCTTTTCTATATGATTAATATTTCTTTGTGTATATATCTATAGATACATATATATATATATACATATATATATATGGTATGTATATACACACACACATAAGTACATACACACACCCCACATCTTTATTCATTCATTTATCAGCATATACCTAGGTTGCTACCATATCTTAGCTATTGTAAATAATGTTGCATTGAGCATAGTGGTGCATACATCTTTTTAAAATATTTTTTTTGGTTATTTTGGATAAATACCCAGGAGGGAAATTGTTGGGTAGTGTGGTAGATTTACTTCTAGTTTTTTGAAGAACCTCCATACTGTTTTCTATAGTGGCTGTTCTGATTTGCAGTCCCACCAACAGTGCACAAGTGTTGTTCCCTTTTCTCCACATCCTAGCCAACACTTTATTTATTAATAGCCATTCTGTTTGGTATGAGATGGTATCTCCTTGTGGTTTTGATTTGCATTTCTCTGATTATTAGTAATGTTGTGCATCTTTTAATATATTTTATGGCTACATAAATGGGACACATTTAACATGGATTTAGGCAATGATAGGAATCTGTTTCAGTTCAGTATCTCTCCCATTTTCCCATAATTAGCACACTTTCTTTTAGGTTAAGTCATTTTAGGCCTCTGATAACAGGCACATCTGTTCTTACAGGGCTAATTCATTACTTAACATCATCATTTAATAATATAACAGTTGATTTTATTAGCCCCTGTCCTCTATAAAATTGGGTTTTTAACCAAATGCCATGATCTACCGGTATTTCTAGCATATGAAATTAATTTAATGAATTGTGATAACTTACTTTTAATTAGACTAGCCTAGACTAGACTAGAACAAAATAGAATAGAACATGTCAATTCTAATATATGAATTAAGGATATATACTTCTTTGTAAAAAGTTTTTGTGGGGGGAGATAGGGGAGTTATATGTGTATGAACTCCATTTAAATATAAAAATATTTGGAAATGTCAGATAAACTAGGATGGAACTGAGAGAGTCAAGAAAATTTGAAAGCAAACATAATTTAGGGTATGAGAAGATAGGGACAATAGCAGCTAAGGATTGGCAAACAAAATAGTATTAAGTATTAATAGTAATAATTATTATTATTATACCTGGTGTTTTATCAGTGCTTAGTATGTGTCAAGCTCTGTTTTAAAAAATTTCTATGGCTTAACACATTTAATGTTCCCAGTGTTGCTTTAAGTTATATAAATAGTATTACTATTATTTTACTGTTGAGAGAACTAAGGTACATATATACTTAGTAACTTGACCAACATTGTTAAGCTTGGTGAGTTGTAATCTTGGGATTTAAATGTCAGCTTTCAAACTATAAAGTTTATGCTCTTAAACACCACAGTAAATCGTTAAATGGGATTGAAATGTAAAGCAAAATGGATTACATCAAATTCATTTTTAGAGAGGACTATGTGCAACACTATTCTTCTCTAAAATAAGTTTCACACGTGGTCAGACATATAAGATCAGAGCATTCCATATCACTCAGTATTGTAAATGAGTTTTTTACAGAAGGCTTTAAAATTGTCTACAGATTAACAAGCATGATACAATACAATTGTAAACCTTGTAAAATAACTATACTGGATGACAAGAGAGCTGTAAATTTAGCTCCTCTCAAGTTGACATATTGTACAACTTAGATTTCCCAATCTATTGAATTTTAAAATGACAGTAAAATTTAGGAACATTTACTCAAATGCTTTTAACTCTCTTCATAAAGCCCCAAAGCTCATTAGAAATACACACAAAACCAAAATCATCCTTTCAGACTTCAGGCAGCTGAAAAAGGTTTCTGCTGTTAATGCAACAACCTTAAGTAAAGAGGAAATGTTTCAGTTTGATATTTTCCCTAATATATACATACACTGTACAGATTACACTTCTGTCAACTTTAATGCATAGATCCCTTGGGTGTCACTAACAAGCAGCAAGGCAAGCCAAGGTGAAGTGGTGACCCTGATATCTTCAGCCTTATAGGAGCTGATCTTGTCCATCTCTCTGACGTGTGCTCTCTGGATATCAGAAAATGCTATTGATCACATGAAAGTACTCATGAATCCAGTGATTTATTTTTTCTTCACCAAATGTTCTAGTCTCTTTTAGATCCTTACCAGTGGTGTTACAGCTTAGTGAACAATTCCTGGTTTCCTGAATTTCTCTGGAGGGCTAAACTGTCAACATCTATGTTCATCATGGAAACCTTAGACTTGAGAAAAATAGTCTATTTTAATCACAATTTTATATGTAAAATGACTCCTCTTTTGACCTTTTAGTTTTCTGAAGTTATCAATTTATGAATTTAATGTAATTTTACTAGAATGACTGTAAATCCCCCAATGAAATTTTCCTTCTGTTTTACTTCTCTTCCTCCCACCTCCCTCATTTCATACTGTTTTTCCTTATTGTATCCCCTCCTTTGTTTCCTTTCCTCCTTTCCCCTTTCCTTTCCATCCCATTCCTTTTCTTTCCATTCCTGTCATTTTTTCTTTCCTTACCCTTTCTTTCCCAGCCCTTCTTTTTACATTTTCCTTCCTTCCTTCTTTCTTTTATACATTCCTTCTCACATGCTTATTCTTCCTTTTTTTTTCAGTCCTTTCTTCCTTTCAACATTTGTTGAAATATTGCTATATGCCAGACACTACAGCTATAACTATGGTGCACATGTCTTTGCCTATGAGGGACTCACATTGACTTCTTGCTAGTCATTCTTAATCGTGGAATAAATAGCTTCCTTCATTCATTGCTTTTTTCCAATATTATTTTTGTCCACCATGTCTTCTGTCTTCTCCATGTGCTTGACTGATTTATGCCAAACTATTGGGTGCCTGGTTGGGTTTTTCATGTTTTGTATGCCTAGAAATGACAGCTAGATTATAACTTTGTTTTTGCTTAAGGGGAATGAAAATGGAGCTAAGTTTAATGAATGATATAATTAAGAAGAGAGGAAGGGTCTTGATGTTTAGTCTTGCAGGGTGAAGCTGTGAAAGCAAAATTTCTACTTCTTAATTTACTGTGGTCCTTTATTGACTGCCCAGTTGCTTGAGATCATATATATCCTAGCAGGAGTAAAAGCTTTGGGTGTATATTTTTAAAATGTATTGACTAGATATCATGTTACCCCTTGTTACTCTTCTCCCTGGTCCATTCTCTCATAGTGATTAAAGCCACCTGTTTAACACAAATCTGATTATGTTGCTCTACTGTGGGACTGATCAGGGTAGGAACCTAACTGGGGGCCTCCCTCATGGGACTCAGCACATTTCAGCATACAGGTTTTTATGGGCCAGGACCAGGATTCGATCCCCAGGCCTTGAGAATGTAAGGCAAGACTCAATCCCAGCATCCCAGTATTTTTTCTTAATGAAAATAAAACTTTACCAGGATCAGACACTCATGTTTACTGGTTAGTGCACTTTTCTTATGGAGGCACATCAACATGAATTTCAAAATAATAATATGAAGGTAGCTTTAAAAGTATTACTAACACCTGACATAAAGAAGAGAAATTTCTGCTTTACCTATTTCTTCATAGACAAAGCTGTCACTTGGATAAGGGAAGTCACATTCCTGAATATTCGCCTAAGTGGTCACTCTAATATGAATTGTTCTCTACCAATCTTTTTTTAGTTTTCAAGGCTGACTTTTATGCATTGATATTCTCTGCATCAGTCAGGGTCCAGCCAAGATACTATAACCACTCTGTGTATTTTAATAGAAGGGAATTTAAAATAGTCAACTGATTATACAGGTGATCACAGAATGGAGAACCCAAAGAAGGATCACCAAGATTGGCACTAAGGAAGTATTTACCATTATAGGACTGAAGGAGACTATTTCTAAAGCCTGGAAGTGAGGGCCATCGTGTGAGATCCAGACTTTCAGTTGAGGTGGGGTCTGGCTGATGGGAGATGAGTTACAGAGGTTGGACTCTCTGTCAAGCAACCATGAAAATGATGGAGTCAGTGCAGAAAAATACTACAGGAGGCAAAAAGAGACAGCCAAAGAAATACACAAACTTCTCTTACTCTCACCTCTGATTTTCCTCCAATGCTTTGCAATGTGTTGAACTACTTGGGAGCCCAATAGCAGGGATGGAAACGAGGACAAAATGGCGTTAGCCAAAAAGTTTTCTTGCTTTGGATATATTCGAACATTAAATTTCATTAGAAGGCAATTTGCATAATTAAGTCTATTTAGGTTTATGTCTTCTTTGCAAGTTTGATCAGGCTGGTATATCTATCACATTTTAAGATATCTGTCAAAGAAATTTTAAAGGTAATATATAATACTTAACATTATGGGACTTATGATACTGTTTTCTTGTTTTCTTCTCTATGAACACATATTTCCCACAGCTGGAAGAAATACTTTTCTTTTCTTTTTTTTTTTTCCCAGTATGTGTATCAGTTTAAAACCAAGAAAAGATTCTGCTTCTGTAATTAACATTCTATTATCCAGTTCATGCTAACAAATCCTGTGATCCTGTGCCTTTATTCAAGCTCTGAGAAGGGATCAGAATACTGTTAGTGGGAGGGTTGTACAGCAATTTCTACCTATCCAGCAAGCTTTGGTCAACACTACTGGTAGAGAGAAGTGATCTAGCTACGTGAATGATAGCCTCGATCCTCAAGAATGAAAGGTATACATTCAAGTTAATTTTTTAACAGGACTACCTGTGCATCATGATTTCAAGGGAACCAAGAAGGGCCCAAAATACCCTAGCAATGGACACTGTCCTAATGCTGATAACTTGAACTGACATTCTTAGACATTTATTTCTTTGACAATATTTTTTTTACTGATGCAATGAAAAATTAATACAGTATTATAATCATGCTTTCCTAATATTCTTTAGTGAGAAGGCAAAAGAATAGTTCACTTATGCCATATTTTCAAGAAAAAAAATCAGTATGCCTTTTTTGATACTTTATCCTTATATTTGTGGGAAAAGAATAGAATATTTAAAATTAGAGCTGTTCCTAATGTCATGAATATATGTAATCACTTTGCTTATAAGAGAAGGATAAAGCAACTTAGAAGAGTGCGTACTTGATGTTGAGGGTAGTTGAAGGGAAGGAACACCAAGCCTTGGAACAAGACACTGGTCCACAGATCAGCTCCTGTTTGTTTTAAGCCCTGTACAAGATAGAGACCTTTCACCAAAATGTAAATGTACTACAAGTAGGTCACTAAGTACATTGTTTAGTTCAGCTGACATTTTTCATGACAGAGTAGAGACTTTATGTATCAAGACTTTCTCCATGAAGAAAGCGGTTTGAGACTTTCAGTTTAGTGCAAGCTCTTAGCTCCTAGCAGACATCACTTTGAGTATCACTACCTCAAACAATACTAGAGAGCCAGGACTAAGCAGTATCTCTGGAGCAAAGGGAAAGCACAGCCTGTTCCACTTTTAGCAAGTCCAAGTTGAATTGGTTTATTTATTCATCTTGTTAACTACCATCCCTAACCTTCAAATTTGGTTCTTGTTTTGTCTACCAGCTATGGGACTAACCTAAGTCTTCCCATACCTACCCCAGGAAACACTCAATTCCTTTAACAATTCTCCAACATGCTTGGTTTTCAGATCTTTAATCATTATGAGGCTAGAGAAGTGATGGAGAGAGCAGGTAAAAGCCAAACCTGAAGGGAAATGGCATTGGGTTCTTTCTGATAGTAAAGCACTCTCAGTAGAAATAGATGTCTTCATCATTAGAGACTGTTCTTTTTTCACTTCAGTGAATTGTATACTAGATAGCTCTGTGGCTGTGGTTGTCCTAGAGAATCAGAGCCGTGCATTTTTTACCTCCTACCAATCCTTGTGTCTAGCTTGGATAATTAATTTGTTTCTTAGTGAACACAACTATTAGGGGAAATTGATTCACAATCAGTGTACAACAGGGATTAGGAAAATCAGTTCAGCTCAAAATAAAGATACATTTGGAACATACAGTTTCTTTCTATAAGCATTTGTGCTTTTATAATTTAATAATCAATAACTAGATAAGGTTAAAGGGATAAATGTCATTTATATTTATTATCATTGAAAGTAACTAAACAGGGGAAGCCGGGATGGCTCAGTGAGTTAAGCGCTCACTTTGCAGCGCCGGGGACCAGGGATCGAATCCCGGCCCCGGCCCGTGCGGAACCATATGCTGAACTGGGAGCTCCCCCAGTTCAGTTCTCTCTCTGTCTCTGTCTCTGTATATCTCTCTCTCTCTCACTCTCTCTCTCTCTCTGTCAAAAAACAATAAAAATAAATAAATAAATATTTAAAAAGAATTAGAAAAAAAATTAAAAAAAAAAGTAACTAAACAATAAAATTGATTCTTATAAGCTTTGAGACAAATAAAATATAGGTAAACTAAATAAGAGTATAAATTATGTTCTCTGGCTACCAGTACTAAAATTGATAGAAACCACAAGAATAGAAACACAATATGCCATTGTTATTTATAGTTTTTTTCATTGTATCTAAAAGTTAAAAAAGAATACCTTTCATGTGTAAGGTGCTTTCTACCTTACAAATCACACCCTTGGATATTCTCATTTGATCCTCAGAACAATTCTACGAGAAAGGTCTTTATTACTTTTCCAAACAGAGACTCTGATGAGGCTGAATGAACTTCACAGCTGTTTTTCAACCTGGCAAGTAACAAATGAGAACTTGACACTGTGATTTCTTATTTTCTATGTGATGTTTTGCACATTGTGTCATGCTACCTAAGTCATTATATTAGTCAGGGTAGACTAAATTTCAGTGACTCGTAACAAACAATATTTATCTCATACTTGTCTACCAACTGTTGGCTGGAGCTCTGCTCTGTTTTCCTCAATTCAGAGCAGCAACCAACAGAGGAGTCCTGATCTGGTCATTATGGCAGAGGGAAAGAGAATATGACAAAGCCCATATAAATTTTGAATGCTTCTGCCTTGAGTGATACACAGTATTCGTGTTTCCATGCTATTGATCAAAGTAAATTACATAATTACACCTAGGTTCAGATGAGCTAGGGAAGAGAACTAGAATACACATATTGGCAATTTTTTAAATTATTACTACAGTTGTTAAAAGTCAAAGTTGAAAATTTAGTAAAACTTAGGAAAAGACATATTTTTTTTGTTTTAAAGAAAATAATGTTCATCTTGTACCCAAGCGTACATACGGAACGTTTTCTTATTGTTTTTTCTTTTAATGAGCACAACATTTTGGCAACTCGGTACAGGAGTTCTCAAAGTGAGAACAATCAAGGCTGAGCCTTTGAGATGCTCTGTGATCCAAGGTTATATTATTTTTGAAACTATGTACCATAATTTTCTTGGAAAGTCAAGTTATGTTAGCATTTAAAACCTAAGAAATCTTCATAAAATCCAAACTCACTTGAAGACACCCTTTCTTGTGTGTGCACATGACATCCACTAGCATCCTTACAACACAAGGCTCTTTGGGAAATGCTGCCCTGAATCCTTCTCCCTGGTCCCCACATTCAATCCATCAGAAAGTCCATTCAGAGTTCTATTTTCCCAAGTTTTAGGCAGCAAAGATTGTGAAAAGCCTTTTGTATTAGTCATATTAGTTATGTGCCACAGTAAGTAATTTAATCTTGTGAAACCTCAGATTCCTTGTTTGTAAATTAGGTTTGATAGTAGATATCAGGATGAAAGATAACATCACATGTCACGTGCCTGACCTAGTAGGCAGTTTATTTTGATTTTCCTTTCAGTTCTTTCTTTCTCAATACACGTTTATATTGGGAAAATAAGAGTGGAAATGATTTGCCATTGGTTTTTCTTATTTATTTAACTAAAATAGTTTATTTGGGTGTTTCTTAAATATAGCCAGCAAAACAGTGATAGAATAAACTACCACATGTTTTAATTGTGCTAATTCCTTTAGGAAACATTCAAAGCAGAGTATGAAAGTCATGATTTTAGTCATTAGCGTGTGTCAGAGAGTGAAAGCTAAAGGACTTTCTGTCAGCATAGCTGACTGCCACTTTCTATAATGAAGGCACATTTCTAAAATGTTCCTTGAGCAGTTCCCCAGAGCAGGAAATCAGAAACACCCTTCTTTAACATCCTATTTAGATTTGCTCTACTCTAGTCTGTCTTTCTTGGTAACAAGAAGAGATTGCTATTTGTCAGGAGTAGGGTTGCTTGTTAAAACCCATTTTTAACTGAATTTACCTTTGGGGCATCTATAAGGAAGAGACTCTTTATGGGTCTTTGGGAACATTGAGCAAGATAACAATCATAATAAACAAAGGCTGCCTCCACAGTGGATGTGATGAACCAAAGTCAAAATAATAAAAATAAATATAAGACAATGAATATCTTAGAAAGTAAAGCTTTCCTACTGTATAACTTCCCAAGGGGGCCAGGGCTGCATAACTCTCTTATTCTGGAATCAAATATATATTTCCAGATCTGGCCCAGAAGCAGTTTATTGTGAGATGTAAGAAATGATGCCTATTTTCTCTTTATGCCATACCTGGGCCATAGAGACCGTGAAAAAGGACTTGGTTACAGATCAATCATCTGCAAATCTGACCAGGGAGTTTGGATTACATATTCTCTTGTGCAGTAAATCTGTGGTAAAAAATCTTCTGTAAATCTCCCTCACCTTTAAGTGGGATAACATGAGAGTGTGGTGCGTGGGGAATTGAGGAGAATAATGACTTCCTTTCAGAAGTACCTACTCTGGTTCTCTGTGGCCTGGTTGAAATGAGCCCTTTTTTCTTTGACTTTTTGCTTTTGTCTTTAAGTTATCCCTAGCTTTGGACTGCTTTCTATTTCTTTACATGAGAAAGCTTTCCTCTGCCTGTGATGTCCCCAGAAAGTAGAAATTTTCATCAGTTCTACTGAGTCCAGCAATGATTTTCTAATGTTAATTTTAGGCCTGTTCCCTGGAGCAGAAGGTTCATAGAGACAAATATAGAGTAGATATTATTTCTACTCTGTAACATTGATGAAGAGCAAGCACATCATAATAGATGCAAATGACTAGAAATTGTCAACCTCTCCTTGACAAAAAAAGAAAAGCTCCAAAACTAGCATAGGAAGCACAAACTAAAAGATTTACCATCTAATTTAGTGACCTACAAATAATTGCCCATTCATTTATTGTTTCACTTATTTCCCCATTCGTCGGGCATTTGCTAAGTTTTCTTTTATGTTTTGTGTAATATACAGAGGTTTTTATTGCAAAAGCCATACATTGCAGAGCCAGACAGTCTAGGATCCCCAAACTTATCCTTTTTTTGTTTTGTTTTTTGTTTTTGTTTTTGTTTTTTGGCTCTGGCAAGTTATTTACCACTCTATTCCTTAGTTTTTCCACAAATAGAAGGAGGAAATACATATTGTAGCATAGTTTTTGAAGTGAATTAAGTGATATAGCTAAAATCATCTAGCAAACAGTGGTTTATATTACATTGTTAATTCCATGTGCTTTTATTTTCTTTTTCTTTTTCTTTCATCTTTTTTAATTGTTAAATTTATTGGAGTGACATTGGTTAGTAAAAAATACATAGGTTCCAGGTGTATAATTCTATAGTACTTTGTCTATGTTACATTGTGTATTCACCACCCAAAGTTAGCTTTCTTTCCATCACCATATATTGAGCTTCCCCTCCCTCTTCTCCCACCTCCCTCTCACCTTACCTTCAGGTAACCACAAAACTATTGACTATGTCCATGACATTTTGTTTCTTTGTTGCTTTCAGTTTTATATTCCATATATGAGTGAAGTCACATGGTTCTTAGCTTTTTTCTGTCTGGCTTATTTTACTCAGCCTTATGATCTCAAGATTCATTCATGTTGATGCAAATGGTAGTATATCATCTTTTGTTTTGCTGAGTAATATTTCATTGTATAAATGTACCACAAGTTCTTTATCCATTCATCTATCAAAGGGCACTTTGGTTACTTCCATGACTTGGCCACTGTGAATAGTGCTACAAAGATCACTGGGGTACATATGTCTTTATGGACTAAAGTTTTTAAGTTTTTTTGGTCTATTATCAATAAGACAAGTAACAAGAAGTATTGGAGAGGCAGTGGAGAAAAAGGAACCCTTGTACACTGCTGGTGGGAATACACATTGGTACACCGCTGTGGAAGACAGTATGGAGATTCTTCAGAGAATTGGGAATTGAGCTACCATATGACCCAGCAATACCTTTGCTTTTTGATCTTTGATTATGATTCTGGAAATGATTCAGATAATGATGATATGATTTCTATCCTTGAAGAACTGATTGAATCTGATGTTAGGCAAAAATATAGAAAGCCTATCAAATGTACTAGACCAGAGGTACTTAGTTTAAGAACACAAAGATTATAACATATATGTGAGTTCTAGTTAATGGAGAGTTTACTTACATTTATCCAGCATCTCCCAGTCTCTGTGGGTGCCAGTGATCTGAGAGCCTACAGTACTCATATATAGTTTTAGAGTCACCAAGGTTTATCACAATTCCTGGTCCTTAGTGTTTTCCAGTAAATATTAAATGAACGAATGAGCCTGAAAGCTGAGGTTGGACATCTAGGACACAGTTTCTGAGGCCAAGATTTGTATGCAGAAATATTATTAGAGAAGGATCTTAATATTAGTACCCACAGGGGAAGGGATGGAAGCAGGATTCAGAGATGTTGGACAGTGATATATTCATGATGAATGATTCATCTGAATCCACTGGGAGCTCAGAATCTACAATAAGTTCTCAGAGTTCTCCTGAGTACCCTCACATTGATCAGACATGCAGACTACCCTTGGGAAGTGGATGTAACATTTAGCTGAGGGAAATTCCCAGATAGGGCAGACTCCTGAGGGCTACCAGAGTGCAGACTTCTGAGCAATAAGGAATATAGGCTTTGATTCATGAAAGGCAGGTGTATGGGTATAGTACCATGTCCAATACAGACTGTTGTTCTGATCAAATCTTCATCTTTCTGTGTATCTAGAAATAGCTACTCCAGGATAATATTGGCTCATCTCTTTTCCTGTGGAAATCTATAATAGGGAAGTTAGTTAAATAAATACAGACTCTGCTACTACAGCTTTTCTTGAGATCACAAATAAAATTCATCATCTCTTTCCTCCATTCAATCTTCCCTTCAACCTCAGCTGAATCCTTTGTTGGTCTCAATGGCATCCCTGCTGAAATGACCCAGAATCTCATTTCTGAGAGGTCTGAGCTTCTGGTCACCAAATTCTCCTCAGTCTGTTTCTCTTACACCTGCCCATTTAACATCAAAATTGGACAAGTAATTATCCAGAGAGTCCTGAGTGGATTGCTTGAGTGTCATATATAGTATTCTTCCCTTCCCCCATTACATAAAAACAGCCTTATCTTTTCCTGATGATCAGGTTAATAAGCTCTGCCAGGATAGTGACTTTTATTGCCTGCTGCTCCTTTGACATAAAATGGATCCTGAAGTTCCTGGGTAGCAGCCTTAAGTTAAAAATTAATACTTGTTCTACTCAGCAGTGAACATATTTGTAGGAAAGGAAGCACAAATTTTCCAAGGGGGCCACTTTGCATATTCTATCTCCTGGGAATATGACATTATATGATGACCACTATTTAGTGTATATAATGGATCCTAGAGAATGACACCTCATGTTCAGAGTTCATCTTTGAGTTGGTGTCTCAGCTATGCTGTCAACAAGCTCTTCTTGTGCTATATCAGGCTAGCAGCTTCTGGTTGGTGAGATTTGTGATAGGACTGGTCGATCTTACAGTAATGTTCCACTGCCTACCTCTTCTGCTATAAAGTGTATTCTTATTTCGGACATGTTACATAGGATTCTGTGTCAGTGGGCCAAAAACTTTGTAAGCCTTTTGATGGTGGTGCAGGCAAAAGGCCTACTGGTCTCAAAAGCAAACTTCTATGTGTAATATCTATCTATTCAAGCTAAATGAATGACTTGTCTCTTTCAGGATGGAAAAAGTTCATCGTGGTTAACTTGCTCTCCACTGGTGGTTGGTGTCCTTGCGTAATGGTCCTACCTCAGGTACTTATTGTTCCATTATGGTCACCATCATTGTACCACTTGGCATACTTAGAGCTCATATGGATTCCTCAGGTTCTCTAACTTCCTTGATTCTGTGCCTAAGAATAAGAAGCATGAGAATATTTTCTGAGTTGAGGGAACACTGCTTCCTAAATTTCTAGCCACCTTAGGTATTGCCACGACAAATCAAACCTTCGTCTTAAAAAATGTGGGAAACAGGGATGCCGGGATGGCTCAGTGGTTTGAGTGCTCACTTCGCAGTCCTGGGGTCTGAATATCAAATTCTTGCCCCGGTCCATGGGTACTCCTGTGCTGAACTGGGGTGTGCCCCCACTTCAGTTCTTGCCAGGGACCATGCATTAGATTGCTGACCTGGCTCCTGCCCTGTGCTGCCACACGCCCACCTGTGGTATGAAACTATATTCAAAACTGATGATGGGAAACTGTGGAGAACACTCTGGGCTTTCTCTCTTCTCTCTGTCTCTCTTTCTGTCCTTCTCTCTCTGTCAAAAAACAACAACAACAAAGAAAAAACAATGAAAATAAATCTTTAAATTTATATTTTAAAAAGTGGGAAACATACGTTGACAAATAGTCACTCCTACTTTTCTCAGCCTAGGGAAACTTTCTCTTCTTTCTCTTCTTATTTTTTGAACTCATTTCCTTTTAACTCTTTAGAGAAATCCAGAATAATCCCTTTAATCAGTTTATGCTTAGACAAATAATGGAATAGCTTTTAACTTCAAACTGCTACTGAAGTTAACCCTGGAAAAAATAAGTTCCAGTGGCAAGGAAATACTAAGGGCTTCCTCATTGGAGATGGAAGGAAAAATACAGCAAACAAAATGCAAGTTAATGTATCATAAAGTGCCAAGCTAAAGTAATCCAGTGCTATGAATCAGACAAGAGAAATCGAAGGAGGGTGGTTTAGTGGGGTAAGGTGATAGAATAGGCATGTTTCAGCACAATCATAATGAGAAAGTTTTGAAGGGCCAAAAAGACCTGAATATTATCTAATCCAATTTTTTCCTCTTACACAAGGAGGATCTGAAGCTCAGAACTGGAACCAACATCCAGGGCTCTTAATTACCAGCCCAAATCTCCATTTTAAAGCTCTTATTTTGATGCCTGGATGACTAGTTTTTCTTGTCTAAACCTTGGTAGAGAGAGATATACTGAGTTCTTGGCAGGTTGGCTGTGAAATTTTTGCTGAAACAAATTTACGATTTAGGTATTTTTCCTGCATGCATATTACCATCAGACCACAAGCAACAGTGAGATATGATCTGCAATCATAAATCAAGCTAGAAATATTGAACAAAGGCTGTTTGTATACTGACAGTGAAAGTATTCATGGTGGTATGTACTGACAAAAAAACTATTTTTCCCTCCCCTTTTCCTACTGAAGCTGAAGGCTGCTGCATAACAAAAAGTGACACTTTGAATCCAGCAATGCTAGCCTTCCCAAACTTGATAAGAATGTTCATTTCTTTTATCACCAGAGTGGGCTTAAAAGAAAGTATAATTCATACATAAAGATACCGAGCACATAGTTCTAGGGCTCTTTTTGTTTCTGTCATACCTGCCAGGAATTTTGGCATGGCATCAAACAGCTCTGCATACCCCAGCCCTGATATTTGTCTAGAGAATGGAAATGGCCTTCTGTTCTAATTAATCAATTGATAAATGAGAACTATCTGGCAAAGCCATCCTAATTCTCACATTAAAATTACCATGATTATGTGAACATGCAAGGACTGCTATAAATAGTATACTCTTATATTTCTTTGTCCACCCAGATTTCACTGCTGCTTCCTCTAATATTAGAACTATAATTCCCTTTGGAGAAATTATGTCTTCCATGCTTTGTGTAGTCTGGATATTACTCTCTATTGATATATGCTGTACAATCCTAGCAAAATGTGGTTGATACATAACTCAATCTCAGTCAAAGAAACTGTCTCCCTAATTTTAATCTTCAGTGGCGTGCAACAGGATGGAAAAATGAATGGAGTTGGTTCATGTAAGAGGCTGACTCATTCTAACACAGAGTTATCCAATAAATATTTATGCAATCATGAAAATATTATATATGTGTTAGCTAATATAGTAGCCACTAAACACATGAGACAACTGAGCACTTGGAATATGCCTAGGATAACTGAATAACTAAATTTTTAATTTTATTTGATTTTAATTAATTATGATTTAAATAACCATGTTTTCATAGCAGTTCCTGTATTGGATAGCATGGCTCCAGCAGAGCTCCCTGAAGAGATCATGCGCTGGCAAACACAGTCTGAATTTCCAGGGTTGCCCTCACTCTTTCTCTATTTCAACCTAGTTCATTAGCTATTTCTTTCATTCTGTGAGGTACCCCAATTCAATTTGTAATAATTTCTTTCTTTCCCTAGTAGTTAGAATCAAATGTGTTTACTTTCAACCAAAGAACTGTAACTGAAGATCTTAAGTAGGAAAACTCACTAACTTATTAACATAATAATAAGGACCTATATGTGTTAGACTGAGCTAGTCTTTGAGGATGAAAGGATATAGTAGATATCATCCTTGCCTTTCAGGAGCTGAGACTAATTAAAGATAGAAATATAAAGAATAATAATATAATGAGAGATAGCAGGTATTTGCAAAGAATTTTGAGGTCCCAGAGGAAGTTTCGTTACTATAGTTCATTGGGTTGAATGGCAAGTCTCCCTGAAACCTATTAATATGACCTTATGTGGAAATAGGGTCTTTACAGATATATTTAAGTTAAGGGTTTTTTTAGATGATTTTATCTTGGACTTAGGGTAGATCTTCAATTCATTGACAAGTGTTTTTATAAAAGCCTCCCAGAGGAGAGACATAGGGAGACAAGAGGAAGGCATTTGAAGATGGAAGAAAAGATTAGACAAATGCTGCCACAAGGCAATGAATTTCCAAAGCCACCAGAGCTGGAAGAGCTAGGAATGGGTTATCCTCTAGAATAGAGGTCCCCAACCCCCAGCCCATGGACCACTACTGGTCAGTGGCCTGTTAGGAAATGGGCCACACAGCAGGAGATTAAGTGGCAAGCAGAATAATAAAAGCTTCATCTGTACTTACAGCAGCTCCTCATAGCATGCATTATCTCCTGAGCTCTGGCTCCTTTCAGATCAGTGGTGGCATTAGATTCTCATAGGAGAGCAAACCCTATTGTGAACTTTGCATGTGAGTTATCTAGGTTGTACGCTCCTTATGGAAATCTAATGCCTGAGGATCTGAGATGGAGCTAAGGTGGTGATGCTAGTGTTAATTCTGTATTATAGTAAGTTGTATAATTGTTTCATTGTATATTACAATGTAGAAATAAAGTACACAGTAAATGCAATGCACTTGAATCATCGGGAAACCATCCCCTGCCCTTTACTGGTCCGTGGAAAAATTTTCTTCCGTGAAACCAGTCCCTGGTGCCAAAAAGATTGGGGGCCACTGCTCTAGAACCTTCAGAGGAAGCATGATCTTGCCAACTCTTTGCTTTTAGACTTCTGGCCTCCATAATTGTGAGATAATATATTGAAGTTGTAAGCCATCATGTGTGGTAATTTATAATGACTACCCTAGGACAGTAATTTGTTATGATTGCCCTTTAAACTAATATATACATAGAGTAAGGTGTTCTACTCCAGCTTTCATATCAGAACCCTACCTTCTGGGTTGTCACTTGGGTATCCAACCTAGATTTCAGTGATCCTAGACTTTCTTCTTTCTAATTCCCATTGTTAAGCAAGGCTATCCTACAACGGCCTGTTCAATAAACAATACTATATCCATCTTACCTTTGAGTATTGTTTATTCAACCATAAGTTTCACAAGGGAAGGGGTAGATTTTACCCCCACTTTATTGCCAGTATCTACAAGAGTGCCCAGAAAACATTAACTTTTAAATAAATATTTAGTTTAATTAATTAATTAATTGGGATTTTTATATTGTTCAGTTTCTCCCCTAGACCTTGTCAAACCTCTCTCCTGCCACGTCCACTTTCAATGTTAGTGCTAATCTTGGTAATGTTTAAATTCATCATTTGGGGGGAGGGGGCAGTAAGTCATGTTTATACTGCTGATTGCCATGTACCAGGAGGAGCGCAACTATGGAATTGACTTGGTTATCCCTATTTCAGTCCTAAATGTTCCCTAGATTCTGCCACCCCTCAATCAAATCAAAATATCCTTAAAGGAATAAGAGTAAAAAGCCTCTCTGGATCGTATTGAAATAATCACATCCTTGTGAAAACTTAGGGGTTTCTTCCGCTATATTTAAACAGGTTGTTTGCTCAATATATTATTGAACTAATGCCAAATCTATTAATTTTCTTAGACACCCATACAACCTCAAGCATAATATCAGATTTAAGTTATATAATGCTGTGTCCATCATGCCATACAATTTATACATTAAATTTCCAGCACTTTATTCTAGGAAGAGAATTTCAGATTATCATTAGATTTTTGACACTTTTCCAACATACACTTTTAGAAAAGTTTGACTGTTCACTTTCTCAACTCATAAGGCATTTAAGTAACTAGTTGATATGACTTATAGGGGTGATACAATAACAAGTCATAGCCTAGTATTGAGAGAAAAGACAGTTATAAAATAGAGACATAAAAAGCAATGTCAGTAGACTGGAGCCATTTAACACAAGGGATAATCATTTTACATCCCTCAACAGTCTAAAGTACAATGATGGCTACTTGTTATAATGACTCAGTCATAAAGAAAGAAAGAAAAAAAAAAGACTTAGGTTATGCTCCATACATTATATTTAAGAGATTAGAAAGGAGAAAAGATATATTTAACCCCTTGACATAGGAATTAAATAAAATTCAATGTAAGCCAAAAATACTATTTATTTTTCAACTTAACATTTGTGGATGCAATATCCAGTATTTGATTTATATAACTTATAAATTTTATTTCCAAATCTGACACATTTGATGGCTATAACTTGCACATACCTCAACCATATTTTTAATTTTATCAGTGACTTGTCTAGGGAGACATCTTTATCTGGAGTGTATAATTATTCAAACTTATTCAAATAGTTGACTATACTTCGCACTTCTTGTATTCTGTCTTCTCTACATACAGTTTTAATAAATGAAGAAAATGTGACATAGCTAAGAAATGTTTGTGAGGCGTAGTTTTTGAAATTATTGATGTCTCTAATATTGCTCTTTTTGACCAGTACATATCTATTTTAGATTTTTGTACTTGTGGCATTGTGATACATAATGGAAGGTATACTTTCATTTCATTACTTGTTACTGGAAACCACTTCTCATTCTTTTTTGAGTTCTGGTTCTGTATCTTTTGACTTGTGTATCTATTTGTTTCTTTGGTTATTATTGTAAAAAATCATCACTTAGCACTTGTTTCAAAACACAAAGACATATAGGATTTACTTCTAGTCTTCGCAAAACTAAAACATTTAAACCAGCATTCTGGGTAAATGTTTTTATATTTGGAAAATTTTCTTTTTTTTCCCAATTCCATTCTTCATCTCCTGAATCACAATCATCACTACTTGATACAGATACAGGTCTTTCACATTTACAAACGTTACATTGGATAGGGCTACCTTCACTAGAATTTGAATCTGCTGTTGACTAGTCAGCTGTACAAATTTGTTGAATATCAGTCTCACTGATATCATTCGAATACCCCATTTGGCTTTTAGTGTCACTTTCATACAAATTCAAAACAGACATCTTAAATGGATTATTTCTGCAGTTCACACTTGAACATTGAATATATATAATTATTTTTAGATAATATTTGCATTATAACTTCACTCAAAACAAATCAAATCTGTGTGTCAGAGTCGTCAGTATTTACAATGGCTTAACAAACATGACATCTCTGAAATGTCTTTGCGTGTCCAGGGGTTATAATTGTAATGAATTCATTAATTTAAATAAATAGTATTTGAAGTTACTAATCTTACTTATGTGGATGATGCTCTTAAGTGTTTGTGCTGGGAAAGACAGGAAAGCTCCAGGAGCTCCAGCAACAGCAGACCTGCCAGGTATAAATATAAAACTTCTGAAGACAAAGAAGTCCGGTTGCCATGTCAAACTGGAATATACATTATGATTTTAAACGTAAGTAGGAGTTTTTTGAAGGTACATAGGATTACCTCCACCCTGATAAACTGATGAGTCAATCTCTTTCTCTCACACATGCACACATACACAAATGTATATACACACATGTGTAGAAACATTATTGAGAACCACATCTTTAGAGAGTGGAGGCACTGAAGGAATCTTGCATGTATCTGTCTTCATCCTAGGACAAAAATAGCCAGCCTAAGGTTGAATTATGAAATCATTTGTTCTTAGTTTCAGCCCTTTTGGCTCTCATTGTAACTTCAGAAATCATGCTGCCTACTTTTCTCTCTCAGGGTCATTTCTCTCCTTTATTGGATTCCAGGGGTTATTCATGGTTATTCTTTCAAATGCTATATCTCCAACCCTAATCTAAAAAATGAAAGATCTGATAGCATTAATCTAAATTTACCTGAAATGTATTTAGTATCTACCTTATAACACCCCAGTATTATTATTTTTAATCTCTAATCATAGATTTGTTTCAATAAAGGAGCCTCAGATAGTAAAGAAAGAATTTGAACTCTTGAAAGAGTTAAGAGATTTAAGTGTTAAGGAATATCATAACACCCAACTGGCTGTCAAGCAGACTGCAGCTTTGGGGTTAAGATTGAGGTGTCTTGTCTTTAACTGGATGTATTAGTGCATTGATTCTTAGTATTACTATTTGACTATACTTGCAATGGTGGTAAAGGCAGAGTGAGTAAATAATTATGGTGTTAAGGCAAATTGTGGACGCAGGTCTGGCAAGGCCACCTTCCGCATTTGATGGTTTGGGGCCCATGCACCTTAAGACATTACATTTTTCTTCAACTGTAAAGAAAATACATAAAATAATTAAATGAAAAATTTTGGGAAATTTTATGCTCTTCAGTGAGTTTTATAATTTTAAAAGCCTTCAGAGATGCCAGGATAGCTCAACGGTTGAACACTTGTCTCACAATTGCAAAGTCTGGGGTATGATTCCTAGCCCTAGCCCTGGCCCATGCAAACCCATCTGCTGAGCTGTGTCGCAGCTGGTAAATGCTGGGATGGCCCAGCAGAGAAGATTCTCACCTCCCATGCAGGAGGCTCCAGGTTTGCTTCGTGCCCTGTGCAGCCCCACATCCACCTGTGTGAAGTGAAACCGTGTCACAACTAATGATGTACAGATATGGAGACTGCTCTGGGCTCTCCCCACACCCCCTCACCTCCTCTCACAAAAAAAAAACAATAAAATAAATCTTTTTTTAAAAAGCCTTTAGGGGAAGCCGGGATGGCCCAGTGGGTTAAGCGCTCACTTTGCTTTCCTGCGGACTGAGGATCGAATCCCGGCCCTGGCCCGTGCAGACCCATGTGCTGAACTGGGTAGTGCCCCAGTTCGGTTCTCACCAGGGTGAGACCGGGCCCAGTTCCTGCCCTGCGCAGCCCCGCATCCACCTATGGAATGAAACTATGTGGAAAAACCAATGATGTACAACTATGGAGACTGTTCAGGGCCCTCTCCGTTCTCTTTGTCTCTGTATCTCTCTCTCTCTTTGTCAAAAACAATAAAAATAAATCTTAAAAAAAAAAAAAGCCTTTAGTCATACCACCATCTGTTGCCATTCAAGCTAGTAGGCATTAGAGATTTGCTTTCTCATATGATTCAATGCTGTTTCTTGTGAGTTTGGTTTTCACTTATGTCTAGTTGTTCACCTCTCTCTCTCTCTCTCTTTTTTTTTTTCACTTTAGAAGCATAACAAGGAAAACTCTCTTCTGACTGAGACTTTTAAAAAATTGTCATAATATATTTAATGAAAAATCAAAATTTTCTGAGCTTAGTGAAATCAAAACAGGACGAAAAAATACTGTTTTTCTCTATTCTACATGGACTTCATATACAAAGGGGGACCACCCCACAAAAACAAACAAACAAACAAAACACAGAATTACCTTCTGGAGAGCAGGCCCATTGCAGTACAGGCTTCTCCAACTAGGTGAGTGTTCTAGGAACCCATCTGCATCAGTTACCAGCTGATGTGAGAGGCTGCATTCAGCTTCAGTGAATTTTTTTTTTTTTTTTTGAGAATTTCAGTGCATTTGCCCATTTCATGATGGGTGATTTACACAAACAACATGTAGCATGACAATGCACCTGCCCACACCATGCTGAGTGGTCAGCAGTTTTTGACCAAAAACAGTATGACTCATGCCCTACCGTTCATATTCACCCAATCTTGCTCTGAGCAACTTTTTTTTTTTACCCCCAGATGAAAAAAGTTCTCAAAGGAAATGTTTTGCTGATGGGGAAGAGGTGAAACAAAAAATGGCAGAAGCACTGAAAGGCATCAAAGTTGACAAGTTCAAAAACTATTTTGAGCAGTGGAAGAAGTATCAAAAGGAGAGTATTTTGAACGTGACTGAAGTTTAAACACATGAGAATAAATACACAATATTTTATAAATAAATTCCAGTTATTTGGGGTTCCCTCCATCTGGTTACATAAAATTTTTTTAGCTTCTCATGTTGACACTTAAACAGAAGAGGATTTAATTGTTGAAGTTTAGTGCTAATTTTTTTTTCCCAGACTTGGCTTTCACAAAATTTCTATCATTGCAACATTAAATGGAGCAACTTATCCAAACTTATTTCTCAGAGGAAAAGAAATAAAGTCATACTCTGTCCTGTCACACAAATGGTGTATTTTCTCAAATAATCAGCTACCAGAGATGCTCTTAAGAGTCGGATCAGTGGAAGGCAGGTTCTGACTAAGCTAACATTTGCTGAGCAAGAACTGCCTGCCAGACACTGCCACATATCTCAGTGATACTGTTTAATCACACAGTGTAATAACTATAGCGACAATATGCAATTGCCAAGTACAGGCCAGATGACTTCTGCTCATTTATTGATGTTGCCAAAAGCTAAGTAGTGAGTAAGTGCTGAAGGCAAGGTTTAATCTCCATGTGGTTTAGTTCTACAGTCTATTGCTCTAGTATTTCTTATCCAGTGCTTCCTGACCAAATAGGTATTTGGCCTTCCCTTGGTTTGCACCACTCTCCTCTCACAATATCTCTCCCTGAATGTAAAACTATCAAGATTTTTACTGAAACAATTTTGTTTGAATCATTAAAACTCTCAGTTGTTTAAGTGTCCTTTTCGGTGTGCATTTACTCCTGAGAGGCTAACCCTTCCAGCCTTTCTTGTCTAAAAGTACAGGAGGATGAGTTTTCAGCCAGTCCCTGGGTCAATGGGATGCAGGCAAAGTGACTATGTGTATGTGATTGTGAATATATATGTGTTTGGCTCAATGACAGAGAAAGTCATTGCAAAGCAAGCTGGAGAAATCCAAGGCAAGCCTCTGATGCCTCTTAATTTACAAAACAATTCTCCTATCTATGTCGACTCAGTACTGTTCCACCAAGAAAGCTCATGTGTCCTTCTTTCAAGTTTATTGTAATCTCTTCCTTTACTTTTCCTTTATTCTTTAAACAGTTTTCACTTTCTATGCCTCCTTTCATCAGTTTAGATGACTGAGGTTTGTGCTTGAATTTACCTTACAGCTTTGTAGGCATCCTGCACAAACTCTTACACATGGCAATTTTTAATAGAATAAAATTGTTTGAAGTTAGAGAAGGTATTTTCACGTTGTCTATCCAAAATGAACATGCATTGATCTAATTATGCTAATTTCTATCACAGCAACTTAGGGTAGATGGGAGATACATCGTCTAGGACAGGGATTCCCAACCCTATGCCCGCGGGCGCCATGGCTCCTGCGACCCAATTTGTGTGTGCCCACCATTATTTGACTGCATCAGAAGTTTTTCATAAACACTAAGTAAAACTATAATTTATTTTTATACATTTGTTAGAATTTTAAAATATTGTTGGAGTATCTACACAGGTTTATTATATTCGTTGGTATGTTTGCAATATCGTATGTATAAGTTTTACCCTAGCTTTCGCCTTTGTACATGTCGCGTCTTGTTTAGCCGCTGCGCTCTTTAAACTCTCCTCCACCCAACCGGGAGACGCCAAGTTGCCATTTTTATTTTGATTGCTGGACTGATCGGGTCGTGACAGTTAGCTAGGATCACAGTGTTTTGATATATTCGATTTTAAATGAACTAAAAGCGAGGTAGGTTATCTATTATTATGGTGGCAATTTGATATGATATTGTAGTTCTATAACTATTTTTATTTTTATTTTCTTAGTCCTAAAGTGAGTGGACCAAATAAGAGAAAACAAACCTATAATTTTAACACAGACTAGGAGGAATCATATTGTTTCATTAATTTAAAAGGTAAATGCATTTGCCTGTTGTGTGGCAGTAGTATTGCAGTGCCGAAAAATCATAATGTTGAACGTCACTTTCAGACAAGTCATACCCCTTTTGATACGAATTATCTACTTAAATCTGAAGTAAGAAAGAAAAAAATAAATCAACTAAAATTAAGTTTAACTACTCAACAGACTGTTTTCACTAGACATGTGGAAAAATCTAAAAAGGCAACCGTTGCTTCTTTCAAAATTTCTCACATGCTCGCAAAGAATAAAAACCCTTTCCAGGATGGTGAATTGTTAAAAGAAGCATTTCTGACTACTGCCGATTGTTTGTTTGAGGAATATTCTAACAAGCGTGAGATTATGTCGGCGATACAAGACCTACAGTTGTCAAATAACACAGTCACAAGAAGAATACATGCAATTTCAAAAGACTTGCAAACTCAGTTAAAGACTGACTTGGAAATATGTGACTGCTTCTCTCTGCAATTTGACAAGTCAACAGATATATCAGACAC
>PVKE010009298.1:0-45188 GCA_004027555.1 Craseonycteris thonglongyai | reverse complement strand
CCCGGCTCCGGCCTGTGCGGACCCATCTGCTGAACTGGGGTGTGCCCCCAGTTCAGTTCTTGCTGGGGCCTATGCGGGAGGTGCCTGGCCCAGTTCCTGCCCTGTGCAGCCCTGTGCCCACCTGTGGAGTGAAACTATATGGAAAACTAATGCTGTCAACTATGGAGACTGCTCTGGGCCCTCCCCCTTCTCTCTGTCTGTCTCTCTCTCTGTCAAGAAGAAAAAACAATGAAAATAAATCTTTAAACTGCTGGTAAAGTTGTGTGATTGTCATCCAAAGAGGCCACACAAGCCTATACTCCCATTAATGTAAACGTCTTCCTCCCCATCCCCTAGCCCAACTGTAAGTCATTATTTTGCCACTATAATTGTGAAAAATGGCATTGTGTTGTTTTGATGTGCATTTTTAATAATGAGTGAGTCTGGGCTTCTTTTCATGTTTTATTGCCATTTGCACTTTCCTTTTTGTAAAGGGCCTATGTGTTTATTCCTTGTATTTTTAATTGAGTTATGATTCTTTTTCACTAATTTGTAAGAGCTCTTCCTAACACATAGGTATGAATATGTAAATGTATTCCCTTGGTTTGTCCTTTTACTTTGTTCATGGTATTTTTTGCCATAGAGAAATTTTAATTTGACAAAGACGTGAATGAAGTGCTCATCCCGGTTTGGCAGAGAGGCGAGGGGAGAGCATTCAGCTGCACCTGACAGGAGCAAAAGCTCAAAGATAAGGGAGAACAAGGAAGATTAATATGACTGGAGCAGTTAAGGGAGAGCAGGATTGATGAGGTATGTGTTGTCAGGGTGGGAAGGCGGACAGGAAGGCGACAGTGGAGACAGCCAAAAGCTGGATGGGGGGGTTGATCATTCGTTCCCTACAGGCAGGTCTACAAGCAAGAGAATAATCTTTGTGGGTTTTTTTTAATTTCCTATAATGTGCCAGGTACATATTTAAAATACTTTATCCTCTTGTCCTGGGACGTGATATGATTATGCCCATTTAAACATTGGGGAAATGAAGATTTAGGACAAGTTAGGTAATTGCTCAAGTTCACACGGCCACCTGCCTGATCTCTGAGTCCCTGCTCTCAGCCACTGAACTCATGAAAGTCCTGTGAGGCATAAAAATCCTGTTTACAGAAGAGGACACTGAAAGTCAGAGAGGTTAATTAGCTTGTAGGTGGAAGAATCAGGATTTGAACTCAAGGTCTGCTGACTCCAAAGCCCTTGCTGTTCTCATTCCCTCTCTTCACCCATTCTCTGAGCACAGAAGCCCTCTTGAGATTTGATTTAATGGGTCTGACCAAGTTCGGGAAACATTACCAGGTAACCCCAGCATGCAACCAGGTTGGGCACCCCTGCCATGACCCAAGAAGGCAGGGCCCAAGGAGAAGGCTGCTGAATTGCCCTCTGCAAGCAGCGGCCTCCCTGGGGGGCCCAGGCCACGGACACCCAGACCAAGCTCACCAGCCACACTGCAGCCGAAACGCAAACCAGGACAGAGACATCCTTAGGCAATTCGGTTTGTCGTGAACCTTAGACTTACAATGTCATTCAGCACTTTCCTGGGTAGTACCTCCCTTGGGCCTAGGCAAGTAGACCTCTGCCTTGGCCCTCTGCCTCTGGGGCCCACTTTGGGGTGCCTGCCTTGAAATTCGCTAGGTTCCCCGTGGGCCAGTCAGGGCTGGGAGCTCTGTGTAGGCACGGTACCTCAGGCCTGCCTGGGTCCCAGATTCTAGAAGCACCCTTCTTAAGACTGTTTAGGACCTCTCTGGTACTTGAGGCCTTCCAAGGCAGGCAGAGTCTCTGTGTGAGGTTCCCCGGGTCCAGACCCAGTCCAACCTGTCTGGACTGTGTCTCCCCTTCCAGGTACCCGCAGAACCTCTACTCCATGCATGGGGTCTACAGATGACTGAAGGAGCTTCAGGACTCATGCCTGGAGGATTATCTCAGGCCATATGCCCCGCCACGGTTCCAAGAGGGCGAAATGGGGTGTGGAGAGCAACTACTGGCTGATGTGCTACTTCTTTCATTCGATGGCACAAGCCTGGGCCCCTAGAATGGTGCTGACGTGCTAATTTGGAGTAGCGCTCATTCATGCCAGACAGGGTATGAATTTGGGGCTGAGTTAGCCACCGTCCACCGCAGACTTCAGCCACCGTGTGGGCCCGTGTGCTGGTTCTCAGTGAGTGTGTTTCAACTGGCCTGACCAGATGTGCCATTTTAAATGGACCAGAAAACAACGCTCCTCTCCGGTTTCAAATGGTACACATGCTCAGCCTCGTCTCGCAGGATTAAAGTCCAGGTGTCGGTACGCTGACCATACATTTGTATCGGGACCATTGTTTTCTGTCCTATTTAAAGTGACACATCTGGTGAGCTTAGCTTCAACCACTGTGCTGTGTCAGGTCCACAGCACCCGAGGGTGGTGGCAGTGGTGACAGGCCACCTTTACCCCACGTGCCTCCCAGCACTGGCAACCAGGATGGTGCCCATACCTCCTCAGGCTTCAAGTCAGGCAGCTTCTGGGGTGGCCATGGCTTCCCCCTCTTGGTCTTTTGGAGAATTGCCAGTCGACCTTTCTAAGTGATGCAGTCTATGGCTGATGGGTGTGGTGACACCACACCCCCCTGGCCCATGACAATGCACCAGGACACACACACACACACACACACACACACACACCTGTCCTCTATGCTGCTGCTGTGTGTGGAAGGCAGGGATTGGGCCACAGTGCAAGTACTTGTATTCTGCAGACGCAGTGATTACAATCTAATGAGTTCAAGAGCAGATGCGGGTGGAAAATGTGTTATTTTACATCTGTGCTACAAATTCCAAGTGGCAAAGTTAACATGACCAAAAAATAAATCATTATTCCCATCTCCCTGCTGTCTTTGGGTTAGTCTTTCACGTACAGCCATCAGTAAAAAGGCGCAATAACAACCTGAAGACAGTGGAGTCAGTTCTCATGGGCAGCGCATGGCTGATGCAGCTTTGTGAGAAATGATGTAAACAGCATTAAATAAACAGCCTTAGGGACCTGCAGAGGCTAAAAGACTTATGTGGCTATAATACGTACAGGTCTCGAAGGCCGTGACATTGGGAGTTTAAATGGTGTCGCTACCTTTTCCTTATAGTGGGAAATCTGAAATTAGCCAGGCATGTGCATTTGACACTAAAGAGTTCCAGAGTTGGTTCCTGGACCAGAACTGGGATGGATAGTGCCTGAGCACTCTAAAGAATCTACATAACACTGATAGGACAATAAATGACAGGTAATTTTCTCTTCTCTGCCCACTACTCTAAATCTTCATTCATAAATCACTGCACTTCACGTGAATTTTATAACACATTTATAATGAAATATTTTCCTGGGGCTCCACACACTCTAGGAATCATTCTATTCTTTGGGCTTGGTCAAGGTGTAAAAATATACATGTTTACTATTTATAGAATTCATTTCACACTTCCCATGTCCCCTGCACTGTGGTAAGCACGTGTTGACATTATATCATTTCGTCTTCACCTCACCTTCTTCGATGATGGTTCTAGCACCATCTTCATTTTCTACCTGGGGTTCTGAGGCTCAGAGAGGTAGACTGACTTACTGGAAGTCACACAGCTCTTAGGTGGCCAAAGCAGGATTGACCTAGCCCCTGTATGGCCCCTGTTACATTCCCCTGTGCTCAGTCTCTGCTGGGCCTCAGCGGGACTGGGGAGGCTGTAACTGGGCAGACCCTCTTCCTCCAACCACAACAAACACTCCTAAGGACAGTGAAATGGTGGGGGCTTGCTGAGCTTGTGTTTTTTGATATAGAGGTGCCCCTCCCTAAGCCTTCATTCTATCTTTCACACTCCAGTCTTCCCACTCCTGGGGCTCTGTCTCTTCCTCACCAAACATGCCCAAGCATCCTATTAATAAGAAGGCTTCGCCAGTCTAGGCCAGCCATGCCCTGGAAGGCTCTGCTGGGCCGCGGATCGGTGTCAGCGATAAGAACACAGGCTGGAAGGAGGGGCTGTAGCTGCAGAGCAGGACAGGCGCTGGTGACAGGAGCCAGGCACTGGGGAGAGAAACGGATGCTTATGGGGACTATACAAGTGTCATAACAACTCTGTGAGAGAATCTCATTATGACAGACTCACTCAGGGGGACCTGAAGACAGAGAGCTAAAGAAGGTGGCTCACGTGTCACAGACTGTAAGTGGCAGAGCCAGGCCCACCTCCGACAGCCGGTGTGTCCAAGTTCTGAAGTGTCCCAGCAGGCACGGTCCAAGGAGAGCGGAGGGCAGGGTGGAGATGTGAGTGATAAGGCAGAGGACCAGCATGGGGACAGATGGGCAGGAGCGCCGCAGGGACAGGCTGTAGGGCAGAGTGTGGCCAGCCCCTCGGTTTGATCCAATCAGCATTTGTCACATGCCTCCTGTGTGCCAAACCTCATGCTGGGGGTCAGAGGTGAGTAAGGTAGGATGTTGCCTATCCTAGGGGCATGCAACTTGGGCGACAACTGGCAGGGGTGTGAGGAGTAAGGTGGTACCAGAAGGGGCGATTCACTCTTCTGGTCTATGGGCTTCAAAGAGAAAGCCACCTTGCAGGGTTCTGAGAGCAGTCCAAGAGGAAAGAGGGATTCGCATAGGAGAAGCAAATGTGTAAAGGTTTGGTGCTGAGAACCATCACCTGCGGTACTGCGGGCCATACACATAGGCAGGGGATGAGATGTGGGTGTGGATTGTGACATGTCACCAGGCTTCCTGAGCCTGCAAAGGCTCCTTCTTCAAGCTCCATCACCACCTCCACCTGCCTGTGGAATTTCCTCTCCCATTAGCACCAGCTGTCACCCAGCCTCCCACGAGTCCTCCCTAATGGGTGCTCCAGCCGAGGGACCCCTATTGTCCAAACTGCTCTGCACAGCGATCCTGGGGCTTGGCTGTGCCTAGACCTTGCCTCCCGAAGAGATTCCAAGCTCCATGGGGGAGGATCTCTGTCTCCTTGGTCTCTGGAAACTGCAGCCCCTGCATAGGGCGGGTCTCAGGTGGTGGGGTGACATCTGACTGTTGGCAAATGTGCAGACTTCTCCTCGGGCCACAAAGGGAAGACACAAGACCCGGGATGCGGCCTGGAGCTGAGCAGCACCTTCCAGGCTATTTGAGGGGCTGGGTGCACACGTGGGAGGGGGCTGGCCAGAGCAGGGCACCAGGTACTGGGTAGTTAGTGAGAGTCAGCTGCCGCCAGGGAGAACCTGAGAGGCTGGCACGCAAAGGCAAAGGGCCCGGAGCAGTCAGGAGGCTAGGATGCGCCCGAGGGCGAGGCCACAGCTGAGGGTTCCTTGTCCTTCCCACCCAGGACTCTGTGTATTCCTGCAGCACGGGGACAACCTAGGCAACAGAAAGACAGGTGTAACATACAGTGCTGGGTGCTCCAGAGCACCCACGGTGGGCTGGGGGCTCTCTTTCCAGGCTGGAGATCTGGACTGGCTGGGCAAGTTGGCTGGCCCATCAGGGATCAGCCATCAGGACTGCCAGCCACGTCCTCCAGCCAGCATTGCTGAAGTCCCTGCTACCGGATGGGCACCATGCGCAAAGCTGAAGAGGAAGTCACTGGATCCCACCCCCAGGGGGCTCCATACCTATTCTGATGGAAAAAATAGTTGCCTTCCTGACCCCCACTCCCTTCACAGCTTACTCTTAGACAAAGAGCGTGATGAAACCTGTTGGCTTTAAAAGCCCTTTCTTCCATTTCATGGTAAGTTGTAGGTTGCAAGCAAAAAAGAGCGAGAGAGATAAAATGTCCCATTTAGCAGGTGATTGAACACCTCATAGATGGGTTCTGTTGATAATGTAGACCAGAGCCCGAAGTCAGAGCTGTGATGGGTGCTTCTCTGTGGCCCCTACAGACTCAGCAGCTGGCCAGCCCTTTGGCAGCCGCACCGGGCTGGGCTCAGAGGGGTTCTAAATCCTCACGCAATCACGACAGTGACTTCAACCTACGAAGTCACCCTATGCACATTTCTATACTGTGCCGGTCTTCTCCACAATTTTCTAGGTTCTTCTTTGAATTATTGTTAGTGTTTTATGGGTAGTGAATGAAAGCTTAGTGGTTCTACAAACTTCACTTATTCTCAATAACTGAGAGTTTGATCTCTGAATAATATGTGACTAGTCTCTGGGAAGATTAAAAAGTCAGAGCATATCCCTCCTGCCCTCTATTGACTCCTTGAAGTCGCAAATTATGTCTCCTTTATCTTGTGGCACCCAGCACAGTGTCTGGCACGTAGTAAGTGGCCAACACGTGTAGAATGAATATTCTTAGAGGCTGTGGTGCCCTCACAATGTCCTGGTTTGAAAGCCACACAGCTCTGCTCCACATAAAGAACATCTAGGCTGATAAGAAAGATGTGCGTGAAATGTATCGGAGCCCTTTTCTGTTTGAACTGTTGAGTTATTCCTGTCCCTACAGAGGCATGTTAAAAAGGCAGATCCCTGAGACCGTCCCCAGGGATCTGTAGGGCTGAGGTCGGGCCATAAACCTACATTTTACCAAGCATCCCCAGCTATTCCAACACTGGCGGTTCCTGGATCACACATTAAAGCACGGCATTAGTCCAGCCCAGATCACTTTTGCTTCTTTCTTGCTGTGTGAGGGACCTTTCCCACAGGCTGCAAGGATCTTGAGACACATGTAGTGATGTTGGTGGCTTTTGTTAGCCTAGCTCTCTTCTCTTCTAACAATGCCACTGCCACACACATGCACACACATAGACACCTACACGTATGCATACACCCCCTTGGAGAACTGCTCTTCCTCACTCTAGTTGTACCAGCAGCTTGCAATTATGGTACCACCATTAGTGGTCCGGAGGGTAGGCACATTGTACAGCTTGGAAGCCTCAGAACCAAGCAGAGAAAGTCAGAGCAGTGTGGTAGAGGGTGAGTGTGCAAGGAGTGAGAACACCAGACGGGGTGGGAAGAGAGCAAAGTGTGTTGGAGGAACCCCCTTCTGCCTGTTCAGTCTCTGGGATCCAAGCCAGCAGGGCTCACACAACTAGTCTGACCCGCCCTCCCCCTCCCCACACATCCCCCCAACACACACACTGAGTACCCTGCCTCGAAACCCCTATTCTTTTGGCTTTCTATCCCTTGTAAATGAAAGAATTCTCACTGATGTTCGGCATCCTCATTGGTAAAATGGGGACAACATATCAACTGGGCTTTCTTTCATGAGAATTGCCACTTGAGAGCCCATACAAATAATAAAGGCGCAACGGCTATGAATTTTCTTCATTTTATTTTAATATCACATGGTTCTTCCTTGCAGTCCAGCTGGACACCCAGGACTTGATTAGCTCCCTTCTTCCCATATTGCGCTGGCGGTTCAGATGGGGGCCCGGACTTTGTCCCACACTCAGCAGATGCTCACAAGTGAAGGACTGAGTGAGCGGGCAGATTCAGCTGGGCTCTGGGAGCCATGTGGGCGAGGACCGATGTGGGCTCTCCTCTGTCCTAAGCAGAAAGCAGAAGAGGTTTAAATGCATGGAGAAGTGATTTTCTTTTCTTTCCTTTTTTTTTTTATTGTGGTGTCAAACTATGTGCCTATAGAATAATATTTGCATAGTGGTGTGGGGAGAACCCAGCAGCTCCAGATTTAAGAATGTAAATTGCTTTTTAATTGGGAAGGAAAAACCTCTTGGTCTCCAGCAGAGCTTCTCTTTAGAGGTTGAGCCCAGACTGGTGAATTACTCTCCGGGCCACAGGGCATCGGTTATAGACTCTGCTGCAGCCGTAACTCTGGGAGGACTGTAATTGCTGCACTAGCTCCTAAATTTCCCTCTGGCCACAGTGCAGCAATCCATTCTCATTTAGAAAATCTGCTCAGGATTTAGTATTTTCTTTTATACTTACTACAACCTTAACTTTTTCCCTTTCATAAAGTCCTTAACATTCTCATGTAGGGGAAGTCGGGATGGCTCAGCATGTTGAGCACTTGCTCATTTGCAGCCCTGGGGTCCAAAGATCAAATCCCAAGCCTAGCCCATGCAGACCCATATGCTGAACTGGGGTGTGCTTCCCATGCAGGAGCCCCCCAGTTCGGGTCTCATCAGGGTGAGCTCTATGCAGGAGGCATAGTTCCTGGTTCCTGCCCTGTGCAGGCCTCGCCCACCTGTGGAATGAAACTAGAAAAACAATGACATGCTCTGGGCCCTCCCCCTTCTGTCTGTCTCTCCTGTCTCTCTCTGTTAAAGACAATAAAAATAAATCTTTAAAACATTTTAAAAACAAAATATTCTCATGTATTTATGTATTGGAGTCCACCCAAAGCCACCTTTTTAGGACATACGCTCCTGCCCCTGTCTCCTAGAGGAAGAGGTGATAGTGTGCTTAGATAAACAACTGCCACCCAGCAATCACTGGTTCAGTACACACCTCACTGAACAACTGTGCTAAGCATATGTGACATATAATTGGTGTCCCAAAATTCACGCAAGATTTGAATTTTGCGTTATTTGTGCTGTAAAGTGTTGCCTATGGAAAAAAAAGACAGTGTGACAGCTGACAGTTCAGGGTTATTAAAAATGGAGCGCTACATGAAAGAACAACATGTTTTCATTGTTGAGCAATATTTTTTTAATAATGAAGGTTTGGCAATTTTCGTACAAAATATGGTCGGAATAGTGATTTAACTTCATCAACTGTGATAAGATTAATTAAAAAATTTAGGGAGACTGGATCAATTAGTGATCTTAAACACTCTGGCAGTCCTTCAAAAAGTCATTCAACACAAAACGTCGAAGCAGTTCGTGAGAGTGTTGCTGAGAGTCCAGGGACATCAATTCGGCCCCGTGGTCAAGAATTGGACATTTCAAGAAGCTCTACAGCATATTCTCACAAAAGATTTGCATCTTCATGCTCACAAAGTTCAATTGACTCAAGAACTGAAGCCTATTGACCATGCACAGCGAATAGAGTTCGTTGAATGGATTATGGAACAAGTGGATGCTGATTTTTCTAACAAAATCATCTTCAGCGATGAGGCTCATTTTCATTTTGATGGCTTGGTGATCAGAATTGGCCGCCCAGATCATGCGATTTAATGCCATTGGACTTTTTTCTTTGGGGTTTTTTAAAGTCTAAGGTTTATGCCAACAAGCCCACGACCACCCACGCCTTGAAGGAGGAAATTGAGCGCTGTGTCAACGAAATTCAGCCACATTTATGCAAAACGGTCATGGAAAATTTCAACAAAAGAGTGCGTATGTGCCAGCAAAGCCGTGGAGGCCATTTACCCGATATGCTATTCCATACATAGCCCTATACTATATACTTTATGAATCAATAAAAAATGTACAATTTTTAATTATAAACCTGTGTTTCCTATCAAAATTACTTCTTGTGTGAATTTTGGGACACCCATTATATACATATATATATATATATATATATAGACATATTGTATGTATATGCATGTATGTATGCATATGTATATACATATACACACATATGTGGTTATATGTGTGTGTATATTTATAATTTTGTAAGTAGGAGTAGAATTGGAATTAGCTTCCATTTTACAGATGAGGAAACTCAGACTCACAGAAATACAGCAATTGTTTTTGTTCGTAAACCTGCTAAGTGACTGAGCTCAAATTTAATTGTAGAAAATTCATTCATATCAAAAACTGCTTTTAATTCCTGAACTTGCCTGTCTCCCCATTCAGTAGAGAGGCAGGCTAGGAGCAGACCCTGTGGCTGACTGCAGGAGACGCTGCATTTGCCAACTCCTTTGGGACACCTCTCTACCCCCTTACAAGTCCTTCTATGCCCTGGTACCCACACGCTCCTGTCCTGTGAACTAGGCCACCCTAAGAGCCTGAGAAATGCTTCACTGAAGTTTGGACCCCTGAACAACCATGTTCCCCCTATAAAAGCACAATCGCCTGCATTTGGCACACTTTTCTTCAGAAACCCTACTGGCCTTTCAAAGGACTTTCAAAGGAACTGTTCAACAGTTGAACTTGGAGGTTTTCCCAGGAATGAGCACTAAGGTCAAGGGCCTTTAGCTTCCTATTTGGAAATTGACCGTTTGGTTTTTCAGATTTGATTGTCAGCCCTGCATTTGCTTGTGTGAGCATTCTCGTCCCTCTCTTGTCCTTCCTGAGTCTTAAGAGATTCCAGACAGTGAGTGCTTTGAGGTTATATTATTGAGTCCTTGTGGTGTTTGAAACACACCTGTGTGAGCCCAGGACCTGGGTCCGTGAAGCTCCCGGCAGGGCTGGCCTGCAGTGGGCTCCGCAGTTGCTCTTCCCTCCCCCTCCCCGCCTCCCTCATAGCTGGGGGTGTCCACTCCATCACTTGGCTTTTCCCGGGCTTCTCCTCCCACACAGGCCCTTCATTCTTTCTAGTCGTGTAAAAACCCTCCGGAGGAAAAAGCAAACAAAACGGAAAGAGCTGTGGGTTCTTGTGGTTCTCTCTGAGCCCTGTGAGAAGTGCAGCCTGTTACATCCTGACTCCCATGGGTGGGGAGGGCACGTGGTCGCCTGGGGCTGAGAACTCCAGCGATCCCCAAACAGTGGCCCAATTTGTATTTTCCTGGTTCCAAACAAAATGAAAAAAGAAAAAAAAAGGATTCATTTTCTCATCCTTGACTTTTATCTTCCACACTTCAGCTCATTCAGTGCTGTAGCTTCCCTGATGCCTCTCTTACAGGCCCCTGGCGTACTTCAGCATTTGTCCTTGGCTGCGCATCTGCCTTTTGTATGTCTCCTTCCACCATCCACACTCAGAGCTCCCTGCGCGCCCCTGCCCACGGCCCTCCCTTCCCTGCTTCTCTGCTCCAGTTTCTTCCTCTGTCCATTCAATCAGAGCTGCTGAGGCGTTTAACCCTTACCCTGTATATGGGGGCTGGACCAGCCCTTCCAGGTTGTCACCAACACCTTGCTCCTCCATGACAGAGATATTTTCTTTTTTTAACAATTTATTTTATTGTTTTGATCGCTTCTCAGCCTTTTGGCTGAGATCAAGTGTAGTATTTTATTGTTTTGACCGACAGAGACAGAGAGAGACAGAGAGAAGGGGGAGGGCCCAGAGCAGTCTCCATAGTTGTATGTCATTAGTTTTCAACATGGTTTCATTGCACACAGGTGGGTGGGTGGTGGTGTCAGGGAGGGTGCCGCACAGGGTGAGAACCAGGCTGGGGGCCTCCTGCATGGGAAGCACTCCCCAGGTCAGCACATGGGTCTGCACAGGCTGGGGCCAGGATTCAATCCTCGGTCCTGCAAGGCAAGCACTTAACCCACTGAGCCATCCCAGCACCCCCAAGGTATTTCAATTACCACCTTTATTTCAGAACATATACAGGGTTGTGAGTTATTCAGTCCTCTTCTGCCTTAATAAAGATCCTCTGCATTTCAGTCTCATGAACGTGTTTGAATTTCAAAGGTCCTGGATTCACAAAGAGATCTGCAACCAGGGATTCAGGCTGAGGAAACGTTTTTATCTGCTCACATTCGTGTATGTCGTAAGGCTTTACTTAAACACATTAACACTGATCTCTTTGGATGGAAGTATACACAGAGAACAGTGTCTCCAGGAGTCTGTTCGGTGCTCTTTTCAGCATTCAACATACGGGTACATCCTAGCCCAGGGGTGGTGCTCACAATTAAAGACCTGTCCGGTGATTAATTAAACTTTTTCCTCACTTCCAAATGGAGTGTGCTTGTCTTTTTCATGCTACCAGTCCAGTTTTCACTGGGTCCACTGGTGGCTGAGTTAACACGTTGGTTTCAGCTACTGAGCTACCAAAATAAGTCACATGGTTCTCATGGACAGGGTGAGAAGCCGGGAGGAGGGGACTGTGGTGGAGGCAGGCTGTCTGCGGCTCCCTTCCTCTCCACTCCCAGCTCCCAGCAATTTGACTCGCTGAACTCATACCGCTGCTGGGGCCTGTGGGTGGTCTGTGGAAAGCCCTGGACACCAGGGTCAGAGTCGAGGAGACTGAGGCAGGACTTCCTCCTCCATGATGAAGGGCAAGGATGGTCAAGCAGCAAGTCCTGCGCCTCCCTCTCCTCTCCCTGTTCCCACGTGCCTGGCCAACAGGTAGCTGAACAAGTGAACTGAGTCTTCCAGGCTCTGGTGGCTGGGAGAAAAGGGGGTGTCCGGGACATGTCCTCCAACACCCCCAAGAGATGGTCACTGGCTGTGGCAACAACAGTCTACAATGAGGAGTCTGCTCCGCCACCCTCCAGTTTTGGAAGAGCTACCTCTTGCAATATTTCAATAACAAGCCAGAAATGTAGGGGTACACAGGAAAAATAATGGCCCATCTGTAGTGGACGCTGTGACGGGCCACCCACGCTTGCCTACAGGAATGAAGGACTTATTCCCTGACTCCCTCCCTGAGCTCCTGGGATACGTGTAGGTAGGCAGCACTCAACTGCCAGCCAGCCCTCTTTGGGAATTGCCTTGGCATATAAAGGGTGTCCCAAAATTCACGCAAAAAGTAATTTTGATAGAAAATACAGGTTTATAATTAAAAATTGTACATTTTCATTGCTCAACAATGAAAACACATTGTTCTTCCATGTAGCACTCCATTTTTAATAACCCTGAACTGTCAGCTGCCACACTATCTTTTTTGTTGTTGTTGGCAACACGTTATGGCACAAATGACGCAAAATTCAAATCTTGCGTGAATTTTGGGACACCCTTTACATTGTCATGCCCACTTTCAGGGCAGACAACATCAAACATCTCGTTGGTATAGGAATATAACAGCCCAGCCCCCTCACCTCAGTGCTAGACAACTCTGACAGACCACAACAGCTTCAGAGCCCTGTATAGTTACGCTTTGTGGAGACTGCCAGTCATACAAGTAGTCCAACTTCGTCCTCTTCCCAGTCCTGCTTCCTTTCCTCCCCTCTTGAAATGAACCTGAGAGAAATCTCTAATAAACCTTCAGACTACTCTTCATCTCAGTTCCTTCCTGGGGAATCCCACCTGCAACATCATCTAAGGGCCCACAGACAGATAACCTCTGAGACAAAAAGCACACCTACCCAAGGACAGCTTCTCTTTTGATCCTTAAATGCTAGATAAAACCCATCTATGATCTCATGGGGCCCTGGGTATTTACTAAATGGTAGATCTCTAATCACTTCTTCTCTCTCCAATGATAATTCGTATTTTCAAGTGTTCCACTACTCTGTAGTCAATTTGAAAACTCATTTGCCAAGAATTAAATCATTTCTTCTAGATTTTAAAAGTATTGCCCAAAAGTTGTTCTCTTGTAAATATTTTAATTTCTCTTGTATATGTCTGCTATCAAATTTCTTATCTCTGAGGCTGAACAGAAAACAGAGCATTTGTTGATATTTAAGAGCAACAAACACACAAAAAGACTTTCTGAAGATAAAATGTAGATTTTCAAAATAAATAGTATGGCAGATGAAAGAAAGGAAAGGATGGCTATTGCTGAGATCTGAATTAGTGGCCTAGAAAATCTAATAAAAATAATATATACAATGCACAGAGCAAAAATATAAGCAGAGTGAAATTGTGAAGGAAAAAAACAAGAGAGTTGCAAAATGGAACCAGGAAACCTAACGTGCAAGTATTGAGGTTCTAGAAAACATAAGGGGTTATATGGGGAAAAGTTAATAACTATATAATAAAAGAAAGTTTCAGAGTGAAGAATAATAGATTCTATGGAAATGTGAAATATAAATTTTAAATACAGAATCTGGAAGCTGAAGGGACATATTTCAGGGGAAATTCTAACAATAGTCTAAAACTAAAAGCACTGAACTATTTCAGCAACGCTTGGTTAGTAAGGGTAGTGGGCGGGGAATGAGAGATGTTTCAAATGTCTCTTCCAGGATTGGGAGAAGGAAGGAATGAAAGTGAAGGAAAATAGGAAAGAGAAAAGTGAAGATATTCTAAAGGTTTCATTTTATAGAATAAGAATGGGGGACCATGTGAAAATAGAAGGTCTTGTGTGGTGAAATAATTGGTATCTTGCTTCAAATAACAATAATAGAGAAATAATTGTTGGATTATGAGTACAAGGAAAGTGAAGGAAAACATTAACAAAATGCAATCGTTTTGTTGGAACATACTGATTAACAAGGGAAAATAAGATGTGTAACAATTTGATCAAGTCAGTGAAAATAAAGAAAAAGCAAAAAAAGGCAATGTAAAATAAACCATAAATATAAAGCAATATGAGAGGGGAAAAACAAAGGTATATAATTTATTAAACCATATGTGAACAAACTGAATTATCTTGTTTAGAAGACAAGGTTTTTTGGAGAGGGTTTAAAACCAAAAACATTATACAGATGATGCAATGTAGAAATATGCACCTGGGACCTATGTAATTTTTACCAACCAATGTCATCTCGATACATTCAACATATAAAATTTAAAAAAATAGTAAAACCAAAAATATTAATAATGAAAAATTTTAAATAAAAAGATGGGAAGAGGATTACCAGGCAAATTCAAACAAATGAAAAGCAAGAGTGACAAAATTTAATATTAGATGAAGTAAAATTTAAGGTTAAATACTAAACAGAACCAAAAAAAAGGACATTGCATAATACAATTATGCATAATTGTAAATTGTAAAGAAAATATTTCATAAACTATATGTACTAAACAATGTATTATTTAAACATAGAAAGCTAAAGCTATTTAAAATGTCAGAAAAAATTGATTTTTTAAATTATACAGAAAGATTTCACTATAATTTTATCAGAATATTTTATATCTAATAAATTATATTCAATATGAATGTGTACAACTTTTTAAAATCAATAATTTTGACTATATATAAAACCTATAATTACTTTGAATAAAGAATATACTTACTCTATGTTCACAAATTGTATAAAATATTGATCATGTTCTTTCCCCAAAAGAAATGTTTTAAATATTTTAAAAAGTAGAAATTATATAGATATAAAATAAAGGCCAATTCTCTAATTTTTTTTTTTTCAGATTTTATTTTATTTGATAGAGAGGCAGATACAGAGAGAAGGGGGAGGGCCCAGAGCAGTCTCCATAGTTGTACGTCATCGGTTTTCAACATGGTTTCATTCTACACAGGTGGACAGGAGCTGCACAGGGCAGGAACTAGGCCAGGGACCTCCCACAAGGGAGGTACACCCCACAAGCTGGGAGCCTAACCGGGAGCCTCCCACATGGGAAGCTTGCCCAGGCAGGAACCAAGTGGGGGCCTCCCACAAGGGAAGCACACCCCAGTTCAGTATATGGGTCGGCACCAGCAGGGTCAGGACTCGATCCTCAGACTCTGGGACTGCAAAGTGAGCACTTACCCTGCTGAGCCATCCCAGTTTCCCCTGATCATATTTTAACAGAATTAGAAATATACAATAAAAATATTATCAAATTTTAATCAAAATTAAAATATACAATCTTAGAAAATCCTAGGCTTGAGAAAGAAATCAAAAGTGTGACCATAAAAACTGAGTTCCTGGCTTCATATTCCAACTCTAACATTGGCTCGATGTGTGAACATAAAATTGATTAATCTCTTCAATCCCCAACGTTTTCATCTATAAAATAGTTAACAACAATAGTTAATAATAAGCATACATGCACATGTAATCATTAAATAAGATAAAATATGTGAAGATCTTAGCACAATGCCAGATATGTAGAAACTACTCTATAAATGTTAATTATTACTTCAACAGATATTTATGAATCATCTACTACATAGTGGAAAGTATATTTAATGCCAGAAAAACAATTATGAGCATTAAAATTATGGTGTCTACAGTCACAGAGCTTTTAATCTCATAGGGAATAAGCAAGCAATTATGAATCATTGAGATAAAGGTGATTCAGCATGCTGTAAAGGTACATAGAGGGGGCACCTACAACAGTTGGGAAAAGATTTATTTAGATAGTGGTGTCTACATTGAGAATAAAGTGGGGGGCGGGGACATTATAAATTCTATAGAAGTCAATAAAAAGAATACTTTATACTCACTAACCTATGGGTCAAAAATGCCAGACTAATATAATTAATAGCCTTAAATGCCTTTATGAATTAAATTTACGATAATTCAGAATTCAAGAAATTAAAATACATAAACAAAATAAAATTTTAAAACTCTAGGAATAGAAAATTCATAAAGACAAAAGTTGAAATTGAAGAAATAGGAAAAACATTTCAAATAAAAAAAGGAAATCTAAAGTTAGGTATTTTGAAAAGAACGATAACATGAAATATATCTTCATAAGCTTGATTCAAGAAAAATAAAAAATTAGTAATGTGAAAGAAAAGAAAAACACAAATACAGGATAAATTATAACTCTTATAAGAAATTAATATTTGGAGAAGCAGGATGGCTCAGCAAGTTAAGCGCTTGCTTTGCAGTCCCAGGGACTGAGGATTGAATCCTGGCCCCGTCCCGTGTGGACCCATATGCTGATCTGGGGTGTGCTTACCATGCAGGAGGCCGCCAGTTTGGTTTTCACCACCTGGTTCAGCCCCTGGATCAAGGGGATGTGCCTCCAATGTAGGAGGTCCCCAGCCCGGTTTATGTTCTGCACGGCCCCCGCCCACCTGTGTGCAATAAAACCATGATGAAAACTGATGACGTGCAACTATGGAGACTGCTCTGGGCCCTCCCCCTTTGTTTCTGCTGTCTCTGTCAAAAACAATAAAATAAATTAAAAAAAAAAGAAATTAATATGTGCAATTTTTTTATAGTAATTTTAAAGTTTAAAAGAAAGTGATGATTTCCTAGCAAACACAAATTACCAAAATTGACACCAGATGAAGTAGAATACTTGAACAGCAATTATCACAGAAGAAATAAGAAAGTAATTAGAGAGCTACCATCTACTAAATAACCAGGGCCCTAAGGAATTATAGCTGGCTTTTATCTCATATTTAAAGACCAAATGATTTCAATGTTGACAAATTACTATAGGCCCTATGAAGAAATGGAGAGATCTCTGAATTTATTTTGTAAAGTCAGTTATAACACTAATACCAAAAACTGAGAAGATTTTTTTTAAAGGGATATGTCAATCTCACACATGTTTATGAATACAAACATTTAACTAAACTATTAGTGAGTAGACCCTAATGATGTTTCAAAAGAAAAATATGCTATAATCAAGTAGGGTTTGTTCAATGAATACAGGCTATCTCAATATCTGGAAATAGGGAAAGCTGGGATGGCTCAGCAGGTTAAGCACTCGCTTTGAAGCCCCAGGGACTGAGGATCGAATCCTGGCCCCAGCCCATGCAGACCCACATGCTGAACTGGGGTGTGCCTCCAGTTCAGTTCTTGCCGGGACCTATGTGGGAGGTTCCCGGCCCAGTTCCTGCTCTGCGCAGCCCTGTGGAGTGAAATGGAAAACTAATGTCAACTATGGAGACTGCTCTGGGCCCTTCCCCTTCTCTCTGTCTCTCTCTGTCTGTTTCTCTCTGTCAAAAATCAATAAAATAAATCTTTATTAAAATAAATAAATAAATAAATAAATAAATATATATATATATATATATATATATGGAAATTTATTAACATATTCAATGTATCAATACACTAAAGAAAATTTGTGTGATTTTTTTCTAGTTATTCCCTGAGACCCCACCCAATAAATGCTTAAAGGACATTTGATATGTTTATAGCTATTTCTAATTAAAACCTAAGCAAAAACAAAGTAAAAGATAGAAATTACTTAAATATGAATATAACATAATAAAGACTTTAGTGTAATAAAGAATTTAATATTAAATTACATAAATATAAGAAACTAACAGCATATATTACTCTAAATGCTAAATTCCTAAAAATATTTAAATTAGAAATCAGGAAGTTGCTGAAATAGCTCAATAGGTTGAGTACTTGCTCTGCAACCATGAGGCCTGGGTATCGAATCCTGGCGCCTGCACAGGCAAATTCACATACTGAACTATGGCACAACTAGTAACTGTATCCTGCCAGTGAAGGTTCTCACCTCCCATGGGGAGGCCCCCATTTTGGTTTCTGCCCCATGCAGCCCCATGTCCACCCATGTGAAATGAAACTATGTCAAAAAACTAATGATTGACAACTATGGAGACTGCTCTGGGACACCCCCCCGCCCTTAGCTCTGTCTCTCTCTCTCTTCTCCTTTCAAAAAACAATAAAGTAAATCTCTTAAGAAAAAAAATAGAAATTAGGAACTAGACTGAAACACATTCTCATTATAATTATTGAATTATTTTGTTCTGATAAATGCAATAAGACAAAAAAATGGTAAAAATATTAAAAAATATTAAAATGCTGTGTTATGTTTACTGAGGAGACTATTGCATTTCCGGAAAACTCAACAGACTCTAATTAGAAAAACTAACCAAAATGTACCAGAGAATTTGGTGAGGTTGCCGGTTATATGCTAAATATACAAAAATTAATGGCTTTTTAAAAATTCTAACAATGTATATGACCAAAAGAAAAAAAAGTGTTCTCTGCACAAAATAATTTTAAGGAATGAGGTTAACAGAAAGGCACAAGGTTCTTGATTGCCAGCCAATATGGAGGAGTAGGTAAACTCTGTGCTCAGCTCCTCTTAGGACCACACCGATTACAACTAAATTACAAATAATCATTATTGAGAATCACCTGAAGTCTAGCTGAACCAAAGTTCTATAACTACAAACATACAGAAGAAGCCACTTGAAGTCTGGTAGGAGAGGCAGAGATAAGAAACAGGCTGATCCCATACCCCCACGTGACCATTAAAAATTGGGAGGGATATCTCAGCTGTGGAGGTCTCACTCAGAGGAGTAAAGGGTCCCAGTCCCACACCAGTGTTCCCAGCCCAGGGTTCCAATACTGGGGAGAGAACTCCTCATAACTGCTGATTATGAAAATAAGAGGAGATTGTGACTGAGCGAGCTGGAGGGCAGCTGCAGCCCTAGACAATCCTCTTGAAGTGCCCATGCACAGACTTAGTCACTCTGAGCTACAGCTTGGAAGGCACCAGGAACATACCGAGGGGGGCACGGGGATGAATTGTCTAGCTTCAGGGTGAGGGCTGGAGGGGCAGCTTTCTCCTGAAGGGAGAAGCTGGCAGAAGAATGAGCTCTCCCCCTCCCTGCTTGCATATGCCATATCTGAGTTTCCATCAAGCTGTCTATCACCTTTCATCTGCCTGCCCTAGTTATTCCCCGAGATTCCACCCCACCCAACTTGTGGGCCCACTCAAGCCACTTTTAGTGGCTTTTCCATATAAACAACCTGTCTTGGCTCATGGTGCAGACTCTCATAAAGTCTCTCAAAAGACCCAACAAGCAGCACTGGACTCTGCTGTGTTGTATACCTCTGGCTGAGCAGCCCTAAACCTGGCACTAGCCACAGCTGGCCTTGGTTTGCAGATTGGCCTCTCAAGGCACCTCCAAGTCCAGTGCAGGTGGTGGCCATTTACAGATTGCTTTTGTGGCCCTGGGCAAAGCACAGGTGCAACTAAACTTGGCTTGCTGCAGGTCCCTCAAAGGAGACCCCAGAGCTGGCTTGCCTGGTAGCTAGCTTCAGACAAAGGAGAGCATCACCCACCCATTTCCAAGGACAATACACCCAAAGGACAGACTAGACAGGCACTAGACCCCCAATAAAACAAACCCTGCTCTGTAGAGTCAGCCCTTGCATCACAGCTTCTCCACTGTAGTCATGACCAGTCCTCACAACAAATCAGCCTGAGGGTCAGTCCCTCCCACTGACATGCAAACAGCAACCAAGTCTGAACTACAATAAGAGAGCACACAACACTCACACAAAGGCACACCTGGAACACCTGGCTATGATGACCAAGGAGACTGTACCACTGAGTTCCACAGGACACCTACTACATAAGACAAATCTACTAAAACTGGGAGACATAGCAGCCCTACATAACACAAAGAAACAAACAGAAGAACACAGTCAAAATGGAGAGACAAAGAAACAAGTCTCAAATAAAAGAACAGAACAAAGCTCCAGAAACAGAACTAAACAGAACGGAAACTAGCAATCTACCATATGTAGAGTTCAAAATACTGGTTATAAGGATTCTCAATGATCTCGAGGAGAGCTTCAACGAAGAGATAGGACACATAAAAATGGAAATAGAAAACAAAAAAAGAACCAGTCAGAAACAAAGAATACAATGAAGAACATGTTAGAAGAAATCAACAGCAGATTAGATAAAGCAGAGGATTGACTCAGCAATTTAGAAGTTAAGGTAGCAGAAAACATCCAATTAGAACAACAAATAGAAATACAATCCAAAAAACTGAGGATAGTTTAAGAGGCCTCTGGGACAACATCAAACATACCAATATTTGCATCATAGGGGCCTCAGAAAGAGAAGGGAGAGAGCAAGAAATTGAAACCTATTTAGGGGAAGCTGGGAAGGCTCAGCTGGTTTAGCACTCACTTTGCAGCCCCAGAGCCCGAGGATTGAATCCTCGCCCCAGCCCACGTGGACCCATATGCTGAACTGGGGTGTGCCCCCAGTTCAGTTCTTGCCAGGGCCTATGCAGGAGGCTCCCGGCCCGGTTCCTGCCCTATGTAGCCCTGTGCCTACCTGTGGAGTGTAATGCTGTCAACTATGGAGACTGCTCTGGGCCCTCCCCCTTCTCTCTGTCAAATAAATAAATAAATAAATCTTAAAAATGAAAAGAAAACCTATTTAAAGAAATAATGATGAAAAAATTTCCTAACCAGGCAAAGAAAATAGATATACAAGCCTAGGAAACAAAGAGTTCAAAACAAGATGAACTCAAACAGGCCCACACCAAGATACATCATAATTAAAATGCCAAAGTTTAAAGACAAAAAGAGAATCTTGAAACAGCAAGAGAAAAGCAGTTAGTTACCTACAAGGGAGCTCCCATAAGACTGTCAGCTGATTTCTCAACAGAAACTTTGCAAGTCAAAAGTGATTGACATGAAATATTTAAAGTGATGAAAAACAAGGACTTCAAACCAAGATTACTCTATCCAGCAAAGCTATAATTTAGAATCAAAAGACAAAGTGCTTCCCAGACAAAAAAAAAGCTAAAGAAGTTCATCACCACCAAACCAGTATTACAAGAAATCTTAGAATAACTTTTTTAAGACAAAAAGAAAAAACAATCAAAAATAACAATAATAAAATGACAATAACTACATGCCTATCAACAATTACTTTAAATGTAAATGAATTAAATGCTTCAGTCAAAAGACAGAGTGGTTGAATACCGTAGATAAAAAAACAAGATCATTACATGTGGTGCCTACAAAAGGTTCACTTCAGATAGAAAGGCACACAAAGTCTGAAAATAAAGGGTTGGGAAAAAGATATTTCATGAAGATAGAAACAAACAAAAACTCTGAGGTAACAATACTTATACCAGATAAAATACTTTAAAACAAAGGCTATAGCAAGAAACAAAGAAGAACCCAGTACCCACTTTGGGATATTAATCTGAAGAAACCCAAAATACTACTTTGAGGTGATGAATGCACCCATATGTTCATTGCAGTATTGTTTATAATGGCCAAGATGTGGAGGCAACAGGGAGTGGTACATATATGCAAAGGAATGTTACCTGGCCATGGATGAGAATGGGTTCTTGCCATCTGCATTGGCATGGATAAACCTGGAGGATACTGTGCTGAGTGGAGTATGTCAGACAAAGAAAGACAAATGCAATATGATTTCACTTATATATGGAATCTAAAGAACAAAATAAACAAAACAAACTCATAGATACAGACTATTTTGATGGTTGCCAGATGGGAGAGAGATTGGGGGTCAGTGAAAAAGGTGAAGGAATTAGGAAGTACAAATTGGTGGTTACAAAATAGTCACAAAAGAAAAAGCTGTGATGGCTCAGTAGGTTAAGTGCTCACTTTGCAGCCCCAAGGACTGAGAATCAAATCCCTGCCCCAACCCATGAGGACCCATATGCTGAACTGTGGTGTGCTTCCCAGGCAGGAGGACCCCAGTTCAGTTCTCACACCCTGATTTGGTCCCTGGCTTGAGGAAGAATGCCTCCCATGCAGGAGGCCCCCGGCCCAGTTCCTGCCCTGCACAACCCCCACCCACCTGTGTGGAACAAAACCATGTCAAAAACTGATGACCAGGGAAGCTGGGATGGCTCAGGGGGGTTGAGCTCTCACTTTGTAGCCCAGGGACTGAGGATCGAATTCTGGCCCCAGCCCGTGTGGACCCATGTGCTGATCTGGGGTGTGCTTCCCATGTGGGATGCCCCAAGTTTGGTTCTTGCCCCTTGCCCAGCTCAAGGGGGTGTGCCTCCCATGCAGGAGGCCCCCAACCCAGTTTCTACCCTGTGAGGCCATGTATTAGCACGTATTAGCACCAGTTTGGTGGAAAGAACTGGAACTCTACTCTTGGCCTAGATCAGGGGTGGCAAACCTTTTGGCGATTGAGTGCCAAAGTTTATGAAATAAGAGTATATTTGCTCGACTTGCGTGCCAACCCATCGAGTGAGATAGAGGTCTCGATTATTTTTATGTCTATAAGAGGCATAGGATGTTTTTATAACCAAAAACAATAATTCCGCGTGCCGAAATAATTGCTCCACGTGCCACTTTGGGCATGCGTGCCAAGGTTCGCCACCCCTGGTCTAGATCTTTTTACCATCTTGGTCATGATATGGGAAAGATATGAAAACTATGTTGATTACACTTTCACATAAATAAAGATGAGCTAGCTCTATGTTTAAAGACAGAAGTGAGACTTCTGTTCAAAACAGCCAGAAGACAGCCCAAAGCTATAGAGTGAGCATTAATCAACATAAGTATGACTTTCTGCATCCAGATTTGAACATAAGCATTTGCTTAAACCATTTGTGTGGGAATTAATAGTTTCTTGTCTGTTAATTCCATGAAGTCATTGAACCTGTCATATTTAGCTTTAACCCTCCCATTACCAATTATCCCACACAGTGTCTGGCCCACAATTGTGCAGAGTCTAGGCAGGAACTGATGGGATAAGCCAGGTAGAATACAAAACCAGCATGTACAAAGGGAAGAAAGGACAAACATGAAGGAACCTATTGTATGCTAGATCCTGTCAGGGCATTTTAATCTCCTAAGGACACCAGACAGTAACACATTAGGTCCACTTTATAGATGAGGAAACAGAGTATGCTAAGTGTGTTAGTTGCTCCAAGTTATAAAGAACTAACAAGGAAGAACAGATTTAAGCCCCAGGTTTGCCTGACTCCAAACTTTCCTCCAGAATCATGGACACATAGAGCTGGGAAATCTCAAGGACCAGATGTTGGGATGGGGCTGGGGCCCTATGGTTCAGCTCTGAGCACATCTCATCTACCACCACCCTCACTGCCTTTAACAAGAGCTGCTTTATTCTTCATACAATTTTTGTTTTATTTTTTGTAAAACTCCATTTGAATAAAGGTTTCCCTGACTGAAAAGAAAAATCTTAACACCAATCATCTCTTCCATCCCTGGTTAGCTCTCTGTTATTATATAAATGAGAAAAATGGGATTCCGAGAAGAGAGTGAATTGCCTGGATTCTTGTGGCCCAGCCCGGGCTGGTCCAAGACGACCAGCAGCCAGGCCTGGAGGTTTCTCAGGGAGGAGATAGAGTGGTTTTCCATGAAAAGCTCACAGTGCCACTGTTTGTCTCCTCCTTGGCCCAGACTTGTCCAATCCCTCATTTACGTTATCCACAAGGCTGCTTTCACTGTCCATTCTCTGGGGAGGGCCGGGGCTTAACAAGTACCTGCTGGGGTCTGTCAGTCTTTCCTGAGTGCATCTGCTTTTCCAGGAAGCAGTGCTACCCACAGAACTTAAAAGCCTATTTGGGGAAGCTGGGATGGCTCAGAGGGTTAAGAGCTCGCTTTGCAGCCCCAGGGACTGAGGATCAAATCCCAGCCCCGGCCCAGGCAAACCCATATGCTGAACTGGGGTGTGCCTCCCATGCAGGAGGCCTCCAGTTTGGTTCTCACCCCTTGGTTTGACCCCTGACTCAAGGGGACGTGCCTCCCATATAGGAGGCTCCCCGCCCAGTTCTTGCCCTGCATGGCCCCGCCCACCTGTGTGGAATGAAACCATGTCGAAAACTGATGGCGTACAACTATGGAGACTGCTCTGGGCCCTCCCCCTTCTCTCTGTCTCTCTCAGTCTCTGTGAGAGACATCATCAGCCCACACCAGGAAGCTGATGAGTCACTTCTTGGTTGGTTTCTTACCTGGACTTACTTGACTATGACTTGTTGGTTCAGGGCCATTCTCCACCTTCCCTCCTGACAGGAGGCGGGCCTGGTGACTCCACCAGGCCTTGACCCCTCAGGCCACAGGGAAACATCACCTGCCCTGACTCCACCACCAAATTCTTTCCCAGCTCTTCCAGAGCTGGGTGGGCACAGACACTGGAAGGACCCCAGGTTTGGGTGGCTGGTTTGATTTGAGGAGGCTACTTGATGTTGCCATATAGTGGGAGAGTTGTTCGAGTGAAGATGTCTACTGTACATAATTGACACAGGCCAGTGGTGAGTGCATCACTGATGAGCTGGGGACTAAGAGTGACAGGAGCAGGACCTCATAGCTCAGGGGCAGGCAGCCTGGACACAAGAGCAGAGTGTCCTTGAGCAAGCCACTCCCACTTTGGAGTCTCAGTAACTTTCTCACTCTGAAGACGCTCATTAGCAAGTGCACGGAGCTTGTGAACTTGTAAAGACCTCTAGTTGTATAAAGGTGGTTTTTGTTTGCTTTTGGTTGGTGGTTTATTTTTTCGTTAAGCTGCTGAACACAACCATTTTGTTGGTCCCTATTTTGTCAATCACAATTCCAACAAGGACTCAAGTGGGCAGGTCTGGCTTGGAGTCTCAAGTGGGGTCACAAAAATCAGAGATGGGTTGGGGCTGCGGCCATTGGAAGCTCCCTGCATTGGATGCTCACGCTGACACATTCACAAGGCTGGCACTCGGCTCTCATGTGGCCTCCTCACGTGACCTGGGCTTCCTCACACATGCTGATCGAGGACAGCAGTATTCAACCACGGGTTCATGGTGTGGCCGGCCAGATATAGTCTGCCAGTCAGTGCAATCGTTTAAATCACACTGAAGTGAATGTATTCTTCTCTTACAAATACACCCTGAGGATATAAAAATATTTCACAGACCAGCAGGAAATTTCTGGCTGATCAGACGGGCAGTTGAAAATCACTGATCCAGTGTAGTTACATTTCTTACATGGCAGCCCACAACTCCAAAAGCGAGCCTCCCAGCCTGAAAAGTTTTCTTACTTAAAACTCTTAAAATCTCAACTTGACAAGATGTGAAACAATTATAGGCTTTCTGACACATCATGTTCTTCATTACTAAAAAGAGAAGTTGGTGGGTATAAAAAGAATAAGAGCCCTGTGCTGCATGGATAGTGCTGATATTCTAGTTATTTTGTCAGCAGGCAGCAACTTTTTATTAATATTCCTGTTTTACTGTTGGAGTCATATTTGCTACTACTTGCTGGCTGTCAACAGTGGCTGCTGGTAGAAATAACTGACACTGCCTCAGCCCTGTCCTGATCAGCCTTAAGAGGGGACTTATCCTCAGCCACGGGGACATTTGTCTCTGTCTGTTTGTGATTTAGGATTTAGAGGCATCTACAGGATTCTCATGCGATTGAGAAACTGTTGGCTTGGGACTTTTATCTCCCTTGTTTTTATCTGATTTACCACTGCCCCTACTTGGTCTTCCCTGCCCAGTGGACATGGCATTCTTCTAGAGGACACTGTTGACAGAGGTCTCGTCCGAGCACCTGCAAAGTCAACAGACATCCACAGTTGGCCCTTTGTATCGGCGTGTTTTTTATCTATGGATTCAACCAACTGTGGATCAAAAACAGATATTCAGGGGCCCTGCTTGGTAACTGCAGCTGACACCAACATGTAGATGCAACCAGAACACCCTGTTTGAGGTGTTTTGGTGGAAGTGGGCAAATGCAAGAGGGGACAAAAACAGGAACTCAGAAACCTTTGCTGATATGACAGCAGTGTATCTGCAGGCTGAGATGTCTGTGTACACTGTGCTCCATTAGGAATGCCAAGGCCCTACCAGGGGCTGAGAGGGTGGCTGTTAAACATCCAGGTTGTGGTGCCAAGTGGCTGCAGTGGTGAGTGCTGGATGAGTGTGTGTTCCATCAGGTGTGCAAGCCAGGGACAAAGCAAAAGCTCTAGCTTCTACTGTCTTCAGGTGAAAAGAGAAAAGAGGCAAGTCAGGCAAATGCCCCTCCCTCCTCTGGAAAGGAAAGTGGCAGGCAAATAAATGTCCCTGCACTCAGAGGGCAACCCAAAGAACGGGAGAGACCAGGGAGGCCCGGGTTATTGGAAAATTGTAGGAGTTGGTATGACTATTGAAGGACTGACTGGATTTCCATTAGTGGTATATAAAAATAATTATTTTTGTGTAAGGGAACTTTCAAGATCTACTCCTCGCTACCTTCAAAATGTGCAATACAGTATTGTTAACTATAGTCGCCATGCTGTATATTACATCTCTGTGACTTATTCACTTTATCACTGGTTGTTTGTACTTTTTGGCCCCCTTTGCTCATTTTCAGATAGTGCATTTTAGATAGGAGTTGACCAATAGAACTTCCTGTGATGATGCAAATGTCCTATATCAGCACTGTTCAATATGCTAGCTGCTAGCCACATGTGGCTTTGAGCACTGGAAATATGACCAGTGCAACTGGGGAACTGGGAAGTTTTCTTTGTATAGTTGACTCTTGAACAACACAGGGGTTAGGGGCACTGACCCCCACCCCTATCCCTACACACAGTTAAAAATCTACATGTAACTTCTGACTCTACAGTTAGCCCTTTGCATCTGTGGATTCATCTAACTGCAGATCAAAAACAGTATTTTGATGCACAGTTGGGACTCTGTGGTTGGGAATGCAAAAATATTGTTTTTGATCCTCAATCAGTTGAATCCACAGATGCAAAGCACGCAGATACAAAGGGCCAACTGTGTTTATTGAAAAAAATCCATATGTAAGTGGACCCATGCAGTTCAAACCTATATTGTTCAAGGGTAAACTGTATTTAATTTTAATTAATTTAAATTTAAATATTCACATGTGGCTAGTGGTTATCATATTGGGATAGCACAGAACAAAGTGAATTTGTTTCAAACATATAAAGCAACATTATCTCTTATTGCTAAGCAGTATTCAAGTAAGAATTCACATGTGAATGTTCATAGCAGCATTATAAATAAAGCAAAAGGTGAAAACAACTAACGGTCCATTAACAGCTGAATGGATAACAAAATTTAGTCTATCCACACAGTGAATAGCATTCAGCCATAAAAAAGAAATGAACTAGTGACGTGGGTGAACCTTGAAAACATTATGCCAAGTGAAAGATGCCAAACACAAAAGGCCATACATTGTATGATTCCATCTATAGGAAATGTCCACAGCAGACAAATTTGCAGGGATAGAAAGCAGATAAGGAGCTTCCAGGACCTGCAGGGCATGCCAGGAAGTGGGGAGTGACGGCTTAATGTGTGTAGTATTTCCTTTGGGGGTGATAAGACGTCTTGACCTAGAGGTCAGGGTCGCACAACATTGTGAACGTACCAAATGTCACTAATGGTAAATTTTATGTTACGTATATTTTACCACGACAAAGTAAAACAAAATAAAAACAAAAGACAATATTTTTTTTTTTGAACTGAACTGGGGGCCTCACCGCATTCGGGAAGCACACCCCAGTTCAGCATGTGGGTCTGCCTGGGCCGGAGCTGGGATTCGATCCTTGGTCCTCGGGGCTTCAGAGCGAGCACTTAACCAGTTGAGCCATCCCGGCTTTCCCACAAAAGACAATATTATCTCCTTTTATTCCTTTGGCAAAAAGAGTGAAGCCTCCCTGCCTCAGTGAGATTTCAGCGCCCAAGGCAAATTCACCCTCTTGCCAATTCCTCCCCCCACCCCAAGGGCTGAGCACACCACCAGGGGTGCCCCCTGAGCTGCTATCTCTGGAGGGGATGCTAAGTGCTTGGTGAGAGCCATGCAGTGAGGGGGTGGGGGACAAGTCACCCGGTGAGGCCCTCCTAGTCCTCACAGGGCACTGGGGGCAGTAGGCACAGGAGGCTGGCGGCTGGGTGCCTGCGGGTCCCGGGCGCTCAGGCTCCAGGAGCACCAGGGAGTGATGATGGCCAGTCTGTTGGGCCCAGCCCTGCCTTGTAATGAGGCCGGCGTGCTCCTTCTGCACCGAGCAGGCCCAGCGTTCATCGCACGTGCTGTGCGGAGCTCCTAACCTTTCTCGGCTGGGAGCCCCGCCTCCCTTCACACACGGCCAATGGGCCACAAGGACAAGGCACTGTAACTTAGCCGGGGTGCCACTCAGGAAGTGGCTGGCCTTCAGAAATGACTCCGAAATGAGAGCAAGCTCCTGACTCCCAAATCGGTATCCACTGTCCAGGCAGCTCTTTGGACTGCTGCCTGAGAAAGATCCTCCTCCGCCAGCCAAATGACATAAACGGTGAAGCCACCCCCTCAAAGGCAAAAATGGCCCCCAACCAGGCCACATGAGCAAGGGGACATGTGGTCTCTGGGTTCTGTCCTCTCATACTACCCAGCCCCGTGTCCCCAGACATGCAGTCTTTAAACATTCACGGCTGTCAAATGGAGCTCATGAGGCTGTCCTGTTACATGGAGCAGGGGCTTTGAAGTCACACAGACCTGAGTTCAAATGTCAGCTCTGCCACGTGCTAGCTGTGTAACCTGGCACAAGTTGCCCGGTCTTCCTAAGCCTGTGTCCTCACCTGTAAAATGGGTAGGAGAAAGTTTACTTGACAGGGTTGTCATGGGAATCAAGAGACACAATGGCTTGTGAAGCCACTATGCCTGGCCCTTAGCAAGAAGTGCTCGACACATTACAGCTATAACTAGAATTATATATACTGTCCACCACAGCTCTAGAGACAGTGTCAAAACAGGCGTGAAGTGGTCACACCTGCTGGGGCGAAGTGGTCAGGGCAGCATTGCACAAGGAGGCGGAACACGGGAGGGAGTTCTGGCGCTGCCGGCTAGTGGGGCAAAGTTTCACTGTTTTTATCCTGTGTCCCATCTTGGGTTTGTAAAATGGGCCCAGGCTGCTCAAGAAATGGACCTCCAGCATCCCAGAAAAGTCTTGCTGTGGGCCTGCCTCATAGACTGAATATGTGTGTCCTCCAGAGTTCATCTGTAGAAACCTACTCCCCAGGTGCTGGTGTTAAGAGGTGTGGCTGCTGGGAAGTGCTCAGGTCGTGAGAGTGGAACCCTCATGAATGGGATTAGTGCCTTTGTCAAAGAGATTCCCCCACGCCCACCCCTGGAGCTCTGTCACCTCTGTCTACTGTGTGAGGCCACAGACAGAAGACTGTGGCCTATGAGCCGAGAAGCGGGCCTTCACCACATACCACGTCTTCAGGGGTCTAATCTCGAACACCTCAGCTTGCAAACACCATGTTGTTGAATCCTTTCAGTCTGTGGCACTTCGTTGCTGCAGCCTGAATGGGTCAGGGCAGCCCTGGAGATTGCTCTGCTAATTGTTAAGGATGTGGCCCTGCCCCTCTGTGGATGAGCTCCTTCTCCTCAGCTCTCCGTCCCCCAGGCTTTGCACCTCTGCTCGGAGGACCCACCCGAGACACTTCTCTGATTCACACCCGGCTCAGTCTCTGGTTCCTGGGGGACTTGCCCTCTGGCTTCAGCAGCTCAGTTATAGCAGGAGGAGTAAGCTCTTTCCCACAGCCCATCCCACAGGACTCAAGCCAGCCTCTAGGTGCCCACCCTAGATCTCAGTCTCCCCTCCCATGAAATAAGTATGCTAAGCGAGATGGTCCTGAAACTTCCCTCCAGCTTTGACATTTCGTGGTTCTAAATATTACCATTGGCGCATCCAGAATTTTTATTGTTCTTCTTTTGCAGAATGCAACCTGTGACACCAGCAGGGAAACAGATGGCTCTGAAGGGATGAGTCACTTGGGGGAACTGAAACCCCAGATTAATTAATTGTTCTCCAAGTGTCTCCTGTGTATCTCACCTCCATTAACCTCTGGGTCTGTTTGTTGTAAGAAGCCTGGTGGCAGGATTGAGGTGACTCCTACCCAACGCACCTGTCGTCTGCCCAGGGGTTATTGCTGGGGAGTGAGGAGAGCAGGATGGGAGAGGGGGAGTGGAAGTCAAGGCCTGAGAATTGTCAGGGCAGGAGCCCTCCGGAGCTGCCTTCTCAAGATGCAGAGTGAGACACAGAGTAGTCCTCTAAGGGCACCATCCTGCCAACCCACTCCAGGTGTCCCTTAGGGAGTTTCATAGCAACAAAAACTCTACGGCCCCGTCCACTTGGTAGCCACTAGCCACAAGAGGCTATGTAAATTTAAGTGATTAAAATTAAACATAAATCTGTTTTCTCAGTAAAACTGAGCCCATTTCAGGTGTTCGGGAGCACACGTGGCTACCGGCTGCCATACTGGACAGCACAGAGAGCACTTTCATCATCACACTCGAATGTGTGCTGCACTACTGAGGGCATAAAAAATGGGAACAGTTTCCCCGCCAGCAGAAATACCAAAGATGGCAGTAACTGAGGTGACACTTCAGCATACTCTGAAGGTGCCCTAACATGTCTTACAAAATCCCACACCTCTGCTGGGCTCTTGTGGGCGGAGGAGACAGGCTATTAGGCAGGGAGCTGTCCCTAATGTCTCATCAGAAGCTTAGGATGGTCCCTGAAACCTCAGGCATCGTCCACTTTCCTGGAACTTCCCGTAAGGACACAAGTGGGAAGTGTCAGGAAAAGATAACTCCCGTTTACTGAGCACTTTCTGCGTGCCACAGTTGTGTTAGATGTTTTGGGCATGTTGTTCATGTAATCTTCACAACCAAGCTGTGAGGTGAGGTCCACCTTCCCCTTCCCTAATAACTCCTTGAAATTAGGGGCTGCTGGGTTAATATTTGCCAAGTTCTTAGAACACTGCATGGGACATGGTGTCACACAAGTGTTTGTTAAAGAAAAAAACCCACCTTGTGCTCAGTATCCTAAGAAAATTGGTGGCAGAGCAAGAGACGGACTCTGACCTCCTGTCTGTACCGCAGGCCTCTTTCTACTGCACCCATTGGCTGAGAAGACGGACGTAGAGGACACGAGTAGTTTTTCGGTCATCATGTTGCATCTCCGCTTCCTAAGAGCCTCCTGATGTCCTTTTTCTACATGGCGGGCAGTCCTGGGACTTATAAACTGTGACGCCTTGGTCTGCCCTAACCAAGATTTGGGCGTCATGCCAAGGGAACTCTTTCTGCCAGGACTTTGAATGCTGAGCACAAGGACACAGTGATGGAAAGCCCCTTTGGCACTCCATCACCCTGGCATCAGTGCCTGTAAGAGAGAGTCAGTTAAGTTCTACTGCCCTGGTCCCCAGAGCTGTCCTGTAATCTGTTCTATTTCCAGCCTAGTTCTCCAGTTACCTGCCAGTTTTTGTGAACTGCCTCATAACGCTTCATTCAATTCCCTTTTGATAAAACTGGTGAGAGTTGTTTTCTGTGGCTTGCAATCAAAGAAGCTTGACTGATACTTCTTCAAAGTCACAGCCCTGAAAAATATTAACTGGGAAGAGGAAGGAGATGAAAGAAACTAGAGTGGAAAAGGAACTCAGGTCTCAGCAGCTATTTTTCTAACCCTTAATGATCCCAAATGATTCTTCATGGAGAGATAGGGAAATTTTGAAGAGTGGTGTGACAGACTGAGTAATTGACCTAATTCTTCACCTTCCCTAGATCCACACTCTTTGTTATGTGCTTTTGCTCCCACTAGGGGTGCAGTTTATTATTTCTCCACTCCTGGAATTTGGGTTTGACCGTGTGACTTGCTTCTCCAAAGAGACATTCGTGAGCACGGGACAGGGCAGAGGTTTGAAGTACGCTTGTGCATTTGGCCTTGCCCTCTTATGCTTCTGCAGCAGCAACATGCCCAAGCCCTGTGGAGCCAATCTGGACTCAGGCACATCTTACAGCCTGCCTTTTGAGCCTAACTGAGATCAGTAGAACCCCAGCTAACCCACAGAAGCAAGAGGGCGTGTAAATGATTATTGTTTCAAGCCACTGAGTTTTGAGGTAGTTTTTTTTTTTTTAAGATTTATTTTTTATTGGGGTGTGTGTGTGTGTGTGTGTGTGTGTGTGTGTGTTGACAGAGAGAGAGAGAGAGAGAGAGAGAGAGAGATACAGGGTCAGAGAGAAGGGGGAGGGCCCAGAACAGTCTCCATAGTTGTACATCATCGGTTTTTCCACATAGTTTCATTCCACAGGTGGGCGCGGGGCTGCACAGGGCAGGAACTGGGCCGGGGTCTCACCCCGGTGAGAACTGAACTGGGGGCACTCCCCAGTTCAGCATGTGGGGCTGCAAGGGTGGGGCCGGGATTTGATCCTCAGTCCTTGGGGCTGCAAAGTGAGCACTTAACCCACTGAGCCATCCTGGCTTCCCAAGGTAGTTTGTTATATAGCATCATTATCACAATAGCTAACTGATATAAGTAGACTGTAAATGAAGGGCTAAAGTGCTCTGATAAACAATGGCTTACTTATGAATAATAATAAGTCACTATGTATGTATGTTTGTGTATGTGTGTATATGTATGTATGTATGTTTCAAGTACTGGGTATTCACTTTGAGTGTATTACCTCATGTAATCATCGCCTTATGAGTTAGTACTATTATTCTCCTTTTATAGACAAGGGTACTGAGGTTCAGATTGGATGAGTAGGTACCAACGTCAGACCCAGACATGACTATCTCTACACACTTTGTTTTTAATACCTCCTCCGTGTTTCCCACCCCTTTCATGGCTTTGATGCTGGGTTTAGATTACCCAGGACATCCCCATCATGATACACAGAATTTTAAGCTCAAGGATTTTATTCCAGGAATCAGGAGCAGGTAACACAGATGTTTGAATATGTGTCCATTTCTCCCTGTGAACTTGCAGCTAATTGTTTAATAATAATAAAGAACCTTGAATGTCATTTTTTACATTCTGTTTATATTCACAGTGAAAAGACTAAATCCCTTTCAATTTGCCCTCTTCACTCCCATACAGATCTATTGAAAAGTACATACTTCTAGTTTTCCTGCCTCCTAAATATCTTGTCAATCTGTCAGTGTCTCTCCACTCTTCCATAATCTTTCTCCTGGCTCCACAATCATCTCTTCCTGGAGCTGCCACTTCCGGCTGATCCTCTCTAATCTACCTTTTGCCCTGCAGACCGAGTGATTTTTCCAAAATGCAAGTCTGACCAGCTTCTCACTCTGTGATAGGCACTTTAATGACCTCTCATCGCTTCCAAGATAGTGACAAATGACCTCCATGTGACCTACAAGCCCCTGCCCAACCTGGTCCCATGAGCCTCTCCAGCATCTTCTCTAGCTTGCCCTCTGTTCTTTGCTGTGCTCCAGATACTATGTACATTCTACTCTTCCTCAAACACCCCGTGCCCACACACTTCCTCTGATCACAGGACCTTTGCACATGCTGTTTCTCTTATTAAGCACTTTTCTCACACCATCCCTTTTACCAGGTTACCTCTCACTCACCCTTCTTATTACATCTTGACCTTCACTTCCCCTAAACAGTATCCTTCTCTCCAGATTAGTTTGGATTTTCTACCACATACCCTCCCAAACCCCTATCTTTTTTCCTGTGTAGACCTTACTGATATTTATGCATTTGCTATATGATTATTGAATTAAGGCTTAGTTCTGAATTAAGGCTTAATTCTTAATTAAGAACCTTAATTCTGAATTAAGGCTCTTCATTCTACTGGGCCATTAGGGTCATGAGATGGATAATATCATTCATCACTTGCTTTCTACTTCCAACCCTGCACACTGCCAAGCTCAATAAGTAGTTGATGAATAAATGAATAATCAAATATTATTCTCCTTCTCACCCACCCTCAAATCTGCTCCCTCTGTGGTCTTCCTCATCTCAAAGAACTCCATTGTTCCAGTTCTCAGGCTCAAAATCTTGGAGTCATCTTGATTCCTTTCTTTCTCTCGCACTCTGCATCTGGTCTACCAGCAAATCCTACCTGCCCTACCTTTATTATACATCCAGAGTTTAAGCACTTCCCACCTCCCTCCCTGCCCAGCCAGCCCAAGATGTCATCATCTTCCGCTTGGGTGGCTGCAGTAGTCTCCTCACTGCTCTTACCCTTCAGCCATCTCTTCTCAACAGAGTGAGCCTGCTAAAGTACCAGTCAGATCGGGTTTCTCTCTGCTCAGAATTCTTCCATAGCTCCAAGCCCAGAATAAAAGCCAAGTCCTTAGCTGGCCTCCTTGCCATCCGCTCCTCATCTCATCTCCTATCATTCTCTCCCTTTCACTTGTATGCTGGCTGCCAGCCTCGTTGCACCAAAACATTCCATGTATGCTGTGTCCCAGGACTTTGCATCCACTGTTGCACCTACCTGGAATGTTCTTCCCCCAGACAACTACTTCACCACCTTCTTTGATTGCTTCAAATCTTCACTCAAAATTCACCTTCATTGGGAAAGCTGGGATGGCTCAGCAGGTAAAGTGCTCGCTTTGAAGCCCCTAGGACCAAGGATCGAATCCCGGCCTGGCCCATGCGGACCCACATGCTGAACTGGGGTGTGCCTATGTGGGAGGCTCCCGGCCCAGTTCCTGCCCTGCACAGCCCTGTGCCCGCCTGTGGAGTGAAACTATATGGAAAACTAATGTCAACTATGGAGACTGCTCTGGGCCCTCCCCCTTCTCTCTGTCACTCTCTGTCTCTGTTGCTCTCTGTCAAAAATCAATAAAATAAATCTTTAAAACAAACAAAAAAATTTACCTTCACATCTGGTTTGAAATTCAACCCCACCCTGACACTTTATCCTCCTTACTACATTGTTTTCTTCTTAGCACTTCTCACTGCATAATGAACCGATTTTTAATTGTTTATAGATTGTCTCTCACAGCCAGAGTGCAAGCTCCATGAGGGCAGGGATGTTGTGTGCCTATTCACTGCTGCATTTCCTAACATAGCACATAGTACTTGGCTCTCAACAAATATTTGTTAAATGAATTAACAAATGCCACAGCTCAGCCGACCTTGCCGGTCAGACAGCTGGTGCTCGGGGAGCCCTGCTTCGCGGTATCTATAACCATTTCTTCTGTGCTCCATGATGCAGGCAGCACTGGCTGAGTCCCAGCCCCCAAAGCGGAGCGGAGCAGTTCTAGAAAAGGCTCACAGAAGCAGAGTTATGGTGAGCTTTCCCATACTGCACTCACAGGCCTAAGAAGGGAGTGGGAGAGTGAGGGCAGGAAGGGCTGAAGGAGAAGGGGCAGATCCCTCCTGCCCCTCATGAAGGACCTGGTGCACAGCGAATGAACATGGGAAGGGACCAGTCAGAGGGCAAGGACAAGAGAAGGCTCTTGTCACGCTGGCCTGGAACACACGCCCAGCTGGACACCGCCCACTGAGAAGACCCCTCCCATCTGAACAGTTCATCCCTCAGCCCTAGGGATTTTCTGAGGACTTACTGTGCACCAGCCCTAGCCAGGCGCACTGGGCAACCCTGAGGAGAGAATGCCCAGGCCTCGCTGGGTCCGTTACTGAGTTATCTTCCATGGCACAGATAGAGCATGTCCCAGTGCATACCAGGGACTGTCATAAGCCTTGGAGGGGCACAGATGAATCTCATTCCCTGCCCTCAGAAGGTCATGGGCTGGGCTGGAGGGGCGAACCCTGGCCTGGAGGCCATGTCCTGCCTGCTGCCTGCTTTTGTAGATCAAACTTTATTGGGCTACAGCCACACCCACTTGCTCACATGTGGTCTGTGGACAGTTTGGGCTCAGCTGGCAGAGCTGAGTATGTGACAGACAGCAATATGGCCCCCAAAGCAGAAAGTATTTACCATCTGGCCCTTTATAGAAAAAGTTTGCTGAACTCTCATCTAGAGGGCAACTGATATGTAAATAGAATAGAAATTGTATTAAACAGAAACTAAATAGCATAACACTTGGCATTTGGATAAGCAAAATTGTCTTTTTGAAGAAAGTTAAGCCTTGTCGATTAACCGTATTCCAAATTACCCAAAACCACTTGTCAGTATTTGGTTTCATGAGACAGTGACAAATGGCAGCAAACAATTTGATATTGGTCAAAAGGTATTTTCCAGGGGAAGCCGGGATGGCTCAGTGGGTTAAGCACTCACTTTGCAGTGTCAGGGACCCAGGATCGAATCCCGGCCCCGGCCCGTGTGGACCCATGTGCTGAACTGGGGAGCTCCCCCAGTTCAGTTCTCCCTTGTCTGTATTTCTCTCTCTCTCTCTCTCTCTCTCATTCTCTCTCTGTCAAAAACAATTGAAAAAATAAAAATAAATAAAAAAGATATATTCCAAAGACCAGGAGCCAAACTGACCTCAGTCAATGAGTTCAGTTATGGTGTTGGATCTCCATGCCGCCATGGTGGGCCCGGCCTTTGGAACTGGGCCTCACAGGGACGTGGGGAGAAACTGAACTCTGTGCCTTGAGGAGTTGAAGTGTGAGGCTGTGAGGTAGAGAGAAGCTCAGAAGATGTGCCAGGGGTATCAGGTACTTGAGGATATGTGTTTGTCGAGGATGGGGTTTGAGCTTTCATTTAGTTTAGACACAGTGTAATTAGGAATGCCGGAAAAGCTCAATGGTTGTCTGGCAACCATGAAGTATGGGGATGGAATCCCAGGCCCCGGCCCAGGCAAACTGATGTGCTGAACTGTGGCACAACTGGTAACCACCAGGACGGAGGTGAAGGTTCTTGCCTCCCACGCAGGAGGCCCCAGGTTCAGTCCTCACCCCCTGCAGCCCCAGATCTACCTGTGTGGAATGAAACTATGTCACAGCTAATGATGTACAGCTATGGAGACTGCTCTGGGCCCTCCCCACTCCTCTGTCTCTACTTTCTCTCAAACAATAAAATAAACCTTTAAAATAAAAGATAAAATAGACACCTTATAATTACGGCTTGCCAGTTTGTATGTTATGCTTGTGAAAACATGGCTACCTGGCAGCAGAAGGGGAGCACACCGTCCAAATTTCTTCTAAACCAGCGTAACCCAGGACTCAAAGGCATGGGCTGCAGAGGGACAACAATGATAGTTCAGCACTCTCTCATCTAAATAATCTTTGTGCACTTGGATTTCACATTTTCTTTCAACTGGGAGATGCAAGTTAGTCTCCCTGCTAACAAAACACTTTCTTCATCCTACACTGAATCCCTCAGCAAATCCTCAAATATCTTTGCAAATCTCAAAGATATTAAAGCATTTAACTTTTTTTTTTTCATTTAGACCTTTGAAGTGTGCTGTGACTAGAATAATTTCAGAGTGAAAACCTGTCGACTGCATAGGAAATTAAGGAAGCTGCCTGTCACCCTGAGAGCTGGGCTGATAACTAATTACTTATAGATTTTTAGTCAAATTTGAGAAAGATAAATATTTAAATAAAATGTATAATCATTTGGAAATACTGCTAAGTGTTTTGTAATTATTGTCTTGAAAGAAATCATTGCATTCTGTCATCTCTGATGGGCCAGGAGGGAGGAGAGCTACAGCGAAATGCTGGATTGTTCTTGTATGTTTCTGGGAGATGGAGGCAGGGAGGCATATGTGCTTTAATAAAGATATTAAAGGGCAATGCGATGCTTGGAAATACCGACCTCTGTTTGGATGGGCCAGATCCCAGGACCTTTTTTGCTTCATCAGTCACCTGTATCTTCATCAATCACTTGCTCAGCTCTGCTCTGGCCAAGGGTATGTTACAGCATATCTCCAAAACAGAAGTGAGGACTTTGCTGGGACTAGGATAGGGGGAGTGTGCTAGAGATGAAGGGAGATGAAAGGGAGAGGGGGGTGTCTAAGACAGGTCTCTCCCCACAGCCTGTTTGGCAATTCACAGATATTCTGTGTTTCCTTTTTCCATCCCGGCCTTTCTCCAATTTCTGGACCTTTTCTTCTTTGTATGTTTGCCTTTTTAATTTTTAATGTTTTAAAACCTTTCACCTAGATTAATTCTCTCTCTTCTTCTCTGAACCATATGAAATTAAATTGTAGACATCACCACACTTCAGCCCCGATCCTTAGGCTTGCATCTCTGGGAATAAGAATATTCTTCTATAGAACTACCACACAGCGCTCACATCTAAAACAATTAACATTAACTCAGTAATATCATTTTAATTTTTTCTATTGTTCCCAAAATGTGTTTTGTAGCTTTCTTCTCTCTCCGTCAATCCAAGACTGGGTCAAGGTTTACTTATACTTGGTTGTTATGTTCCTTCAGTTTCTTTTACTCTAAAACAACTCTCTCACCATTCTTTAATTTTTTTTTGACATTGATATTTATATAAAAATGTCAAGCTAGTTGTCCTATACAGTTTCCCACATTCTGGATTGGTTAGATTGTTGCCTCATGATTACATTTCAGTTAAGCATTTTGGTAAACAATGCTACATACGTACTGTTGGTATTTATTGGTTGTTGGAGTTTTGTTTTTGTTTTTGTTTTTTGTATTTTGTATTTTTGTAAGATGTTTGATTGCTTGGTTAGGATAGTGCTGCCAGGTCTTGCCATTGTAACCATTCACTTTTCCTTTCGGTAATTATAAATAATCGGTGGGGCCACCTTTTAAATCCATGTGGATATTCTGTTCTCTAACAATCTTTTATCAAATTCTTTTATCATCCTTAGTTATATTCACTCGAATCAGTTTTTACATTGCTGGCTATAACATGGTGATTTTCTAAGTCTATTGTTTCTTTCATATTTATTAGCTAGCTTTCTCCTGGAAAGAAGGAACTTTTCACCTTTTCACCCTTTCATTCGCTCCCTCACTCTCACACATTTTTTTTTCCAACATGTTAATATTCATTACTGACATTATCCTTTTCAGCGGTCAAATCGTCACAGTTTGGAGCATTGAAGCCTCTTCGAGCTGGAGCCTGAGTCCTTTATGCATGATCCAATTAATCTTTAAGCTCTGCCTTGTTTTTCTGACAAAGCAAGATGTTCCAGGCAGCCCTTGTGCTTTCCAGCCATTTCTCTGTGTCACTTTTAGAGAGAAATAATATTTAGAAACCAAGATTTGGTCACAGGGTATGTTCATGACTACTAGGGAGTCACTGCCTATTGCTTTAGGCTCATTCGATGGACAGAACTGGACACAGACACTTAACAGTGTCACATTTCCCCTTTAAAAACATCACATTTGTTAAAAAGACAAAAGATCAGTTTGTATCTCTCTCTGTTTTTCAGGGGCATGGGGGTGGGGGTGATCTTATAGCTGCTACCTAATTTATTTATTCAGACATTTATTCAAAGATAATTATTAAATATCTCCCCATGGCAGTGCCTGATCTAGGCTGTAGGGATGCTAGGATTGCCAGTTCAAATATAAGACCTCAATTAAATGGGAATTTCACATAAACAACCAATACTTTTATAATGTAAGTAGGTCCCAAGGGACATACTTATACAAAAAAAAAACCAACATATTAATTGTGTGTCCTGCATTTTTATTTGTTAATTCTGGTAACCATGAGATCCAAAGACCAATAAATCACCACCCCTGTTCCTAGATGCTCACAGCCAGAGGAGACAGACAAATTAGGAATAACTAGGAGCAATAAAGTATTTCAGGTGCTGTGCAAAAAAATAAATTCAGGGCATGCTAGTAGCATGTGGGGTGAGGGAGATGGCTCAGGAAAGATCGAGTGTTGGAAGGCAATTAACAATTGTCCAGGGGATGCTGGGCTAGCTCAGCGGGTTAAGCATTTGCTTTGCGGTAGCGGGTCAGGTGATCGAGTAGCAGTCCTGGTCCCGGTCAGGTCCCGGTCAGGCCCCGGCCTGTGTGGAACCATATTCGGAACTGGGGCTTGCTTCCCATGTGGGAGGCCCCCAGCCCAGTTTCTGCCCTGTGCGGCCCCACATCCACCCGTGTGGAATGAAACTATGTGGAAAACCAATGATGTAAGGCTGTGGAGACTGCTCTGGGCTCTACCCCTTTCTCTCTCTCTCTCTCTCTCTCTCTCTCTCTCTCTCTCTCACACACACACACACACACACACACACACACAAACAATAAAAATTAAAGAAATTAAAAAGAAAACAATTTTCCACCGACTTCTACCCTGCTCCCTTCAGTAATCAACAGGTAGGTGACGGGTTCACAGTTCTGCAACACAGGATGCAGGATTGAGGGTGGAGAGAGGAAAGGAGGCCATGGTGGGGCAGTTGTGAGCCATGTTGTGGAGTTTGAGATTGACCCTGTGGGGTAAAGAACTCTGAATACTTTTTGTGGCTCATTTCATCCCAAAGTATTTTAATGGCCTCCCCCAACATACCTGTTTATAAATTGAGTACATGTTCAGCCTTACTAATGTTCTGTGCACAATATAAGTATAGACTGAATAACCTAGAGATGAATGAGCTAAGAACTAGCTATAAATATAAGTTCCAACACCTCATTCCTTCCCAAAAAGATTATCTTGCACATTCTGGGGACTACTGCCTCTGACTTTGGAGATTCCTATTGTATACTTGGAGAAATCTGGTTCCCCAGATGTAACAATTTAAACAAGGCAGAAAACAACAGCACTGTCCCATTTCAAATGGTGCGTATGGTCAGTCTACTGACACCTTGAATTTAGCCCAGTAGGACTAGGCCGACCATACGTACCATTTGAAATGGGTCAGTATCGTTGTTTTCTGTCCCATTTAAAATGGTATATCTGGTCAGTCTACTAGAGAGAACCAGAAGGATTAAAAGAGAATTAAAAAAAAGAAGAAGATTTTGTATTTGACTCCCTGTTTGTTACACTTGATCTTAGCCAAAAGGTCGAGAAGCGATACTCCCTGTTTGTTAATGTCATAACCCTGAACTGACTGTCATCTCACCAGAGGTCCTGACCTAGGCCCATAAACTGTGTTTCTAGGGGCACTTCAAGGCTGTGTGCGACACCTCACTGAGTAGCTGCTTTGCTAACAGGCTCAGCACCCGCTCCCCTGTGGTCCAGACTCCCATGGGCTCTGTCTCCTGCCTGGACCCTAAAGTAGGGTCTCCCTGCCCCCTTCTTAATTGGACAAGTCAGTTCTCCATTCTGTAGCCAGAATGATCTTTCTAAAGAAATTTCAATCATACCACTCCCCAATTCAAGAACTTTGAAGAGGTCCCATTATATTCATACTAGAAGTGAAAGTCTTTTTTTTTTTAAGGTTTATTTTTATTATTTTTCTGACACACAGAAAGAAAGAGAGACAGAGAGAAGGGGAGGGCCCAGAGCAGTCTCCATAGTTGTACGTCATTAGTTTTCCATATGGTTTCACTCCACAGGTGGGCATGGGGCAGCACAGGGCAGGAACTGGGCTGGGAGCCTCCTGCATGGGCCCTGGCAAGGACTGAACTGGGGACACACTAGTTCAGCACGTGGGCCCACAGAAGCTGGGGCTGGGATTTGATCCTTGGGCCCTGGGGCTGCAAAGTGGGTTCTCAACCTGCTGAGCCATCCCAGCTTCCTGTAAGTGGAAGTCTTTATCAACAATTCCTGCCTGTTCTAATTTTACCTACTATTCTCCCTTCCCCAATCGAGCTGGCCTTCTGTTATTCCCCAAACTCTAATGCTTCCTCCTACTTCAGAGCCTCTACACCTGCTGAACCCATGCCAGGCACCCTGTTCCCCTGACTGATGAATAGCCTGCTCACTTCAGGCCTCATCAGAGAGGTCATTCCACATCCTCATCTCAGTCCTACCCCCAACCCTGTAACCATCACTCTGAGCTGCTGTATTTTTGCCCCTTGAACTTGAAGTCATGTGACACACCATATGTTTATTTGCTTATTTCCTTGGTTTCTCATTGTTGGCTTTTCCTACCAGACTACAAGCTCCCCAATGACAGGGACTCCCTGTGATATTCACTGCAGTATCCCGGGACTTGGCAAATGCTCTGTGCTCCATAAATACAAACTGAAAGACAGGAAGAAGGAAAGAGGAATCTCCTTCCATATCAAATGTGAGGGCAACCTCTTGCCCTAATAAATAATCAACAGGTGACTTTGGTGTATACAGGCCCAAGGGGAAGCAGGTGTGGTCCCCCTCAAGTCCAGATGAGGAGATATAACAAGTTCAGAGTCTAAGGGGGCTGAGCTCTAGGCAGTGGCTTTTCCCCTGCTCACTGCCACCACCCAAAGTCCCTCTGCACTGTGACCTCTGACTTCATCCTCTCCCAGTGCTCCATAGATATTTCCAGACCTACAAATGAAAAAGGCAAAATAACGGGCATAAAGGGAGGGATGGTTATAGCTTAGACACAGAGGTGACCAGTTTTTGTCTAGTCTTCGATTTGGCTTCTAGTAAGATCTTTGACTTTTTTGAGATTCTGCTATGTTTCTCTGAATTCACAATTGGAAGAGTTTATAACTCAAGTGTGCTTGGATATGTGTGCTTCCGTAACCCCTCAGAAGCTTGCCCTGAAGAGTGCTTCAAGGAAATAGGACCCACATGAGGTAGCTAGTGTGATGTCAGGCACATGGGACACAGGAGAGTATCCCCTTTTCCCGGCAGCCACCATTGTATTATTCCTAGTGTTTCTTTTCTATTGAGGTATTAAGTACATATATAAAATTTACAACTTGGGTTTTTATCTATGTGTGAATCATACACATAAAGGTGTAGACCATCCCACCCTGATTCACACACTAGGAGAGAACTACTGTCCTCACCTCCAGCACTTAGATTAATTTTGCTTCTTCTTGAACCTCATGTCAATGGACTTACACAGCATGTGTTTTTTGGTGTCTGGCTTCTTTTGCTCACAGTGTGCCCGTGAGACTCACCCACCCGGCTATGTAGCATGTTATTACCTTGCTATGACTTGTCCTGCCCCGCTCTACTGTCCCCTGGCCCTACTTGGTAGTGTCCACATTAGTGCCTGGCTTGGCTGCCTCAGAGAAAGGAGCCCAAAATTCTCAACCTTGGCTCCAGGTTTTAATTTTCTTTGTTAACGTTTCTTGGGCAATTTCAAAGCAGTTCTCTCCAGCACCAGCTAATATTTTCTTACAATTACTTAGAACATGCCTTTGATACCAAAAGGCAATATCTTCCACAGAGCCAAGGGAGCCATAGAGGAGACAATTAGCAAGTAACATAGGAAGGCCATGATGAAGCCCTGATTGTCTGGTCCCGAGAGCCTTAGGCTCAGGGGGAAGGGAGCTCAGTGACAAAGAGCCCAAAGCAGGTGATTCTGACGGCTTGATGTGACATGGACAGCAAGACCATGAGGGGTTGGGTGGCGTGAGCAAGAGGACGACAAGAATTAATGAGAACTAGAAAACAATTTCACAGGACAGCAAGCCCCTAGAGACCAATTCCTCCTCCAAATGGCTCATTTGTCCAAAGGAGACGAGGAACGTCTGTGGCAGAAAGGCTGGCCTCTAGAGTTTCATTTCCCTGATGCTATTCAGATTCCCAATGTGATCGATAAAAGTACAATCAGTTCACAGGATCCCAGCAGATGTTTTTAACCTTTAGGTGGTGGTAACATGCCTCCTCCGTGCCACCACTCACATGGGCAGGATAAGTCATCACCACGGTTGACATTTGATAGTATAATTTTAACATGCTTTTAAAAATTCACATAAAGATTATTTCAATTTTTTAAAGCTGTGAGCCAGATGTAATTGCCTTGCTCTGGACTTTAGATCTAAATCATTCTGCCAACTCATCCTGTAGTTATTAAGGACTTTATCATTGGAATGTGTACTGCATACACCACAGGGTAAAATGCCCCAGGGGACTGTAAGTAAACTTTTGAATCCTCCTACGATAAGGGATGACTTTTAATATACAAACCAGGAAGGCTTACTTTAGCAAATTGTTCAATCAACTAATTAATCAATTCATCAGCGAATCTGCTTCGCTGCCCACCGCAAGTCCAGGCTATTGTGTTCCCTGCACCAAACAGCATTTGATCTAAATGAGAGGCGACAACAAACAGACTTAGAACTTTTTGCTACTTGGTATACAGTGGTGCTCAATAAATGTTTGCTGCATACACATAGTGGAACAATAGTGGAAAATACAAGGTGACACAGGACCAGCATATGGTTTTGGGAGTTTAAGCCATTTGCCCTCAGCTCACCCCCATTCCTGCTGCAGTTGGCGGGAGGGGGTTTAAGGGGTCCCAGGTGGGCCTGCTCAGTTGACAAGCCTTCTCTTGCCTCAGGGCCCACTCTGAAGGGGAGTCCACTCATTCTGAAACACAAGCAGCCCAGAAACGCAAGCAGTTAAAGCTCCCACAGGCGACCCCCAGCCATGTGGTGGGAAACAAGAAGATAAATGCCTCAGTTTCCATCCTCAATGGACAGTTCTGGGAGGGGCTTTACTGTTCACAGAGGTCCAAGCCAATCATACTCCTGCTACCTCACTAACTCAACTTCCTATTGACTTCTCCTCTGTCCCATGTCCCAAATCCCTTACTCCTATTTCCTCTCGGGTCACCTCCTACACCTAAGTCTTACCTAAGGCTCTTATTTTGGAACAGCCAATCTAGACATCTAAAGAAGCTAATTTCCACAAATCATTCAAAAAGTTTGTCCTCATTGCTATAGAGACTCAGCTCATAGCTAAGTGACACACCATTGAGCACATCCTCCGAAAGCCGTGGTTCTCAGAGCAGGGAACCAGCAGGGTCTGGGAGAGTCAGGCTCGTTGACAGACAGAGGTGCACTCAGAGCTCTGGATGTGTGAGGATGAGGCAGGAAAGAGGAGCATCGTCTCAGGGGGCAGGATCTGGAGTGAATAGCAGAGGTAGGAACGTGTGTGGCTTGTGCAGAGGACTCTGAGGAGCCCTCACATGCTGGAGTGGAGACCATGTGGTCTAGGTGAGTGGAGGCATGAGGGCCTGCTGTGGGCTCTACTTCCACTTTTTGTTTTTAATTTTATTGTTAAATTTATTGGAGTGACATTGATAGGTAACAATTAGATAGTTTCTGGATGTACAAGTCCACATCACATCACCTATGCACCACATTATGTGCTCACCACCCAGAATCGGCTCCCCTTCCATCACCTTATATCTGGTGTCCACTCCTGATCCCCCCACCCCCCACCCCAACTCTCCCTCCCCCTTCCTCCCCCCTCCCCA
>PVKE010009297.1:0-45205 GCA_004027555.1 Craseonycteris thonglongyai | reverse complement strand
CCTATATTCGCTGTATAAGACTACCTATATTCGCTGTATAAGACTACCTATATTCGCTGTATAAGACTACCTATATTCGCTGTATAAGACTACCTATATTCGCTGTATAAGACTACCTATATTCGCTGTATAAGACTACCTATATTCGCTGTATAAGACTACGGTAGTCTTATACAGCGAATATAGGCCTAAACCTATGTTTTAACTGTAAAATTAGGGGGTCGTCTTATACGCCCGGTCGTCTTATACGCCGGAAAATATGGTATGTGCTGCTTTGGAAATGAATCAAAGTGCAGCATCTTCAAACTGAACACACAGGGTCATTCCTGCCCATCCGCTCACCTAGACCAGACTCCATGTCCGACTGCAATGGGGTGAAAGTGCTGCCAAGAAAGCTCTTGTTAAAAGCCAGGCGAGATGCATTAGTTCCAGGCCTGGCCCCATCAGCACTGACAAATGCGTAGTAAGTGCAGATATTGTATCTCCTGAGGTCAAGGGATTACTGCCTCAAGAGACTTCCACTGATCTATTTTGGAGGAGAAAATGCCCAATATGACATATGTGTCAGTAGAGAGAGGACAAGTACATCTGATTGAAAAGTTTTGAGAGCCTTGTATCTCCTAGTAGGTAGAAATGTGTTCATTTATTATAAGCTTAAACTCCTCTCAGTCACATTAGACAGTGGCAATTGGACCCATATCCCATCTGTTTGGCTGCTCCCTTTCCCTCTGAAAGTCCCTCCCCAGGTACCTTTCAAACCCCAGGGCTCCTTACAACATGTGAACAGCACTGCCCCATCTTGTGCAATGTTACTAAGATATAGTCCAAACTCAGGCATTTTTGAGCGTGAGAGGGAGGACAATTGGTAATTATGCCAGCTGACAGATAGAACCTGGGACCATCCTGGGAAAATTAGGGTTACACTCACCCTCTAGATATTCTTTTCCCAGTATTTGCCTGCCCAAGGCTCCTTCCAACAGGATGCTGTTCTGTCCCCAGTTCCTGCTGGAGAGGCAGATGCTAGTCCTAGCTGGGCACTTGACCCAAGACTGGTAAGTAATCCTGGCCGGTGACTCTGGGACACCTTGATGAGGCTTGGCTGGACATGACAAACCTGGTCAAGCACATTTTCTCTTTTATGAATTAAACAAAGCCAGGGTGGGTAGTGATTCTATGGTTTTTGCCTCCACACTGTCAACATGTGGAACACACACTACCACTGTCAGTAACATCTGTCATTACACTACAACTCCCAGCTGCTAGGGAGTGGGAAGGGGGAAACAGCAATGTAAAAATCTCCAGCAGTGTCTGCTAAAACCACACATGTACACACCCTTGGCCAAGTAATTGCAAGTCTAGAAAGTTATCCAACGGACATACATGCACACTTGCAAAATGATATACTTGTATGTAAAGGAGGCACACCACAGTTTAGCATATGGGTCCACATGGGCCAGGCCGGGACCGGGACTGGGGCTTGATCCCTGGACCTCTGGACCTTGGAGCTGCAAGTGAGCATTCAACCCACTGAGCCATCTGGGCATTTCCCCTAGCCTAGATGATACTTGACAAGTGTTTGATAAATGAAATAGAACTGGCAGATGAGAGGATAAAAATAATGTTAGAATATAAAAGGAAGTGAAATAATTGTAATGATAAAGGGATAAGCCAAGTGCTGGAAGAGAGTGGAGGAAGAGCCTATTAAGTGTGATGGACGTTATCAAGGATATGTGCACTGTGACTGAGAAGAACAAAAGGAAGACTTGACTCTGGCTCAGAGACAAGTCCTCATAGCCTTCTTGTATAAAGTGTTGATAATATCAGCGCTACTGTTCATTGTAAATGAGGTAAGTCAAATAAAGCAGCTACTGAGGTGTGGGGCATACAGTGTGTGCTTCACATATGTTGATCCCCCATTGAGAGGGAGTAAGAGTTTTGAAGGGTGGCTAGAAATTTCATAGTCTGGAAAAGAGTCTAAGAAGAAGACATTTCAACTTAAAGGCTGATTATAATTGGGTGAGTCCAGAGAAGCCCTGAGATTTTCATAAAAACCATTCAGAGGTCTTAAGTGACTCTTGCATGTGGATAAAATGCCAGTGCAAAGACCTGGGTCTCTTTTGTGTCTGCTCATTTTCTTCTTTTGACTTCTTATAGCTTTCTTTCACCTTTCTTCTCTTTTTCATTCCTGCCCTATTTTTTCCCATCTTTTTTTCTCTTCTCTTCTCTGCTCCTTCCTTCCTTCCTCCCTCCCTCCCTCCCTCCCTCCCTCCGTCCCTCCCTTCCTTTTCTTTCTTTTTCATGTCAGGAGATAGATTGTATTCTGAAGACCATCATTATTTTCCCAGGTAATCTTAAGAATATTACCTAACTTGTCTGAAATAGCACAGTTTCATAGGAGTAAAACAAAACCTGGAAGGAGCATAATTTCAAATTTAAAACAGGGAGGATGGAGATATATGGCCCACTGAGACAAGGAATAACGATAACTGTACACTGAGTGCCTCTTAGGTGCTTCACATGCAGTATTATTATTTCTCACAACTGCAAGGTACACATTAATCCCATTTTATAGATGAGAAAAATCAAACCCAGAGAGGTGCAGTGCCTAAGATTGGTGGAACCAGGAGTTGAGCTCAAGTCTCAGTGCAAAGAGCATGGAATTTTCCTGTGTACTCTTTTCCTCCCCAAACTGCTTGATTTTTCTTTGGTCTCCTGCCTCTAGCTGCAGTCATGTTTGTGGTCTTTAGTTCTGGAAATAGTAGTTGTACCCAATAGAAAAGAGTGATTGGAACAGGTCATCTACATAAATGAAAAAAATGACAATAGTATTACCATCTATTCATTCTGAGAGTGGAATTTTATTTAATAGATGCCAAAGTTATTAACAGCTTATTAAAGTACATGAAAGACACAGGAATGCCTTTGATTCCACCAGATTCTCATAATGATTCATGCTGAACCAGTGAATACTACTTCCCAAATTGTTTTGTTTTTAATGCCCAAGGTCATATAGCTGATTGCTTTCTGTTATTCCTTCTGCTTAAATCTACTTACACAGTGAACTAGAATTATCACTATGCAGAAAAACATGGAGAGTCCATCCTCCCCACTGAGGGGAAAAATATATTGAGGCTTTAACAACGATTGTACATACTTTATTTGTTCTCTTAGTTACTTAAAGCAATTGTCAAGAAGCCTGTCTGTTTTTAGGTTGTAAATGCTGGTATGTATCCATTAGTATTTCATGCATGATTTGGAGAGCTCAATAGTTTTTTTTTGTTTTTTGTTTTTTTTTTAACTGAACTGTGAACATGTTTGAATACAATTATAATTGGAACAACTTCTTGGGGAATTTCTTTGCTTATAAGAGAAATGGTTTAAATATAATAGTATACAACTACTTGATTACTCTGTTTTTATTTACTTTTTTATTTTTTTAAAGATTTATTTTATTGTTTTTGACAGAGAGAGAGGCAGAGACAGAGAGAGGGAGAGAAAAGGGGGAGGGCCCAGAGCAGTCTCCATAGTTGTATGTCATCAGTTTTTGTTCCACACAGATGGGTGGGGGTCTGAAGGGCAGGAACTGGGGCCTCCTGCATGGGAAGCACACCCCTGTTCAGCATATGGGCCTGCATGGGTTGGGGCTGGGATTCAATCCTCAGTCGCCCGGGCTTCAAAGCAACTGCTCAACCCACTGAGCCATCCTACTTCCCCTTGATTACTCTGTTTTTAATTTTTAGAATATGCTTCTTTCTGGCCTATGATATTCTTAAAATTTTTTTTTTTTTTAAATTCTTTTTCTTTATTGTTTTTGACAGAGAGAGAGAGAGAGAGAGAGAGAGAGATACAGAGACACAGAGAGAACTGAGCTGGGGGAGCTCCCCAGTTCAGCACATGGTTCCGCACGGGCCGGGGCCGGGATTCGATCCTCAGTCCCCGGCGCTGCAAAGTGAGCGCTCAACCCACTGAGCCATCCCGGCTTCCCTGGCCTATGATATTCTGATATAACTTTACCACTGGTGTACACACACACATGCGTGTGCACACACACACACACACCTATTTCTTAGCACATTTCTAAGGTAATTTTTTTCCCCTGGAGGAAGGTAAGACTATTGAAAGAGGAGAAAATTTATGGGTTGTTTTTTTTTTGCTAGGATTATAGAATATTTGTCCAAAGCTTTAAAATAACAGATAAGGAAATTGAGACCCAGGGAGGCAAAGTTACAAATCCAAGATTACACAGCTGGATGGTCACAGAGGCAGGGTTGGAATCCATTTCTTCTGACTTTCAGGTTGAGACATGGTAGATTGATCAGAGAGAGCAGGCCTTACAATAATTTGTGGAAAATGCACCACTTTGAAACAATGCTCCCTTGCTCCTGGTTACCTTCTGCTCCCTCCTTAGTTTCCTTATCAAGTAGTTTTGGTTGAAACTTATAGCCTTGTGTCTTTTACCTGCCTTCCATCAGTCTTTTTTTTTCTTCCTTAACTCTACGTGTGTATTGCTGTTTCTTCCTAGTGGGAAAGTATTTCACAAACCTGCTCAAAATTCAAAGAAGGTCATTGAGTGAGGCATTGCCTAATGCAAAAGATTAATGGTAAAAATGCAGACAGCAATGGAAGAGAGGATTTTATTTCTTAATTATATTAAGTAATGTTGGTTAGGAGAGGGAAGAGTGTAGTTAGTAGAGTGAGTCTCAGCCTTTAAATACTAACCACCTAGGCCATATCAACCAACCATCTAACCATACAACCACCTTTGTATAAAGTCAAGCTATAATTTAAAGGATTGCCCTTTAAGCCTATCAGACAGCTAACGTTTTGTTTTATACTTCTTTGCAGTTTACAAAGTACTTACACATCCATTTTCCTCTTTGGGCCTCAGACAACCCTGTGAGCTTGGAAAGGTAATCTGTGGTGTTTTTAGAGGGAAAACAGAGGTTCAACATTAGAGAGACATAGGGTAGATGCAAGCCTACGTCTCTTCATTCCATAAATTCCATGTTCTTTTCATTTCACCATTTTGTCGCCCCCATCCTACAAAGCCCAAAACAAACCTGCACAATTTTAGAAATTGAGGACACTGGACCAAATCTGCTGAGAAGGTGGAATAGCCCATTTTATATGCCAAGTGCAACAGGTCCGGGCTGTTGTGAGCTGTTCTGCTGCTTGGGCATGGGATCGCAGAAGGTTATGTTGACATCGTTAGAAGTCACTATTGCCTGGATGCTGTGGCAGGTGGGATCAGAATGTGAGGCACAGACATACACACTGTGTAGAACTTGGCTGGTTTGGTACAAATGTACAAATGGTACAAATATGATAGTACAATACATACTTACTTATGTGTATTTGGATGAAATACTTCTTTCTTACATACAGATGCATGGATTTTATTGATGAGAAAGCTGATATCTGTGGGAAAGAGGGCTTCCTCATTTGAAAGTCCCCATCTAAGACTTGTCTCCCCATAGGACCTAAAAAGCCTTCTTCTGTTCTGTTCATCTTTGGGCCTTGGAAGAGCAAAGAAGAACCAACATTCCCTACAGACAGCTTAGTCCTAAGGCAAATGAACGGAAGGGGTTGAGTTACTGATGCACTTACTCTTTCCAAACTCAGATGTCACCTTATCTTCCCTTGGACAGAGTAAATAAGACAGCCAGAGGAGCCAGAATGATTACATTAATGGAACTCCCTCCACATAGAAGGAGACGCAGGAGTGGAAAGACATGGCCCACCCTACTATAAGTTCATGAAGATTACATGAGTTAATGGAGGTGAAACACTTAGGGCCATGTCTAGAGCCAGTACTTGATAAATGAAAGCTCTTTGAATTAGAAATCCACAGACTCATTTCTAGTCCCAGCTCCTCCATTAATTGGGTGAGTCAGGGCAAGAGTTCCCATTTGTCTTCTCCAGTACTGACTCCCCACAACCCAGACAGGTGCCTTGTATAGCACCCGTAACAACAAACAACGACGACGACAACAACGACAATGACAACGACAACGTTTTTACATTAATTATCCTCTCTGAACTTGTTTCCTTAACCATTAAATGAGGAATTTGATCTTGGTACATTTACATTTCCTCCTTGCTCTAATGATCTGATTCTATAATACCGTAGTTAAGAGGGACTCAGCAAGTATGATGCACTTCTGTGACTTTTTTTTTCTTTTTGGTTTTATAAAAAGACAGAAGGACTTGCTGCCAGCATTGGCATTTAGTATTTGTATAATGAAATCCAATATCCAGAAAGGGTAATTCATTTAGAACAGTAACATACATCTGATTCTCTAATAATGTCAGGTTAATTAATTTTTCTCTATTCCCCAATTATCCTGGTCAATTTTAGTAATAATGTCAGCATTTTTTTCCATTCCTTATAATTTTCTTAAAAACCTTCATGTGGGGGTGATAAAAAGCTTCTATTAATCAAGTGCCCATAGCTATGCTATTATAAGGTCTTCTCACTTCAATTAGGATTTTATAAAATAAATCCAATGTTACAAACCATTCAGATAATTGTTTTAGAAAACAATCTCTTCCTTGCCCACTGGGCCAAAGACAAAAACCATTCTTCAATTGTTATCATGTTAAGAGATGAGAAAATGGGTTCAGGTACTCTTATATGTCTTATTATGTTATTAAATGATTGGTACTTAGATAAGGTGACCAGACGTCCCGCTTTTGGCGGGACAGTCCCGATTTTTAACAATTTGTTCCGCGTCCCACGGCGTTTTAAAAAGTCCCAATTTTTGGAAAGAATGCACGACAAGCTAGGGAACAGCAGGAGATAGACCAAATTTTTAATCAAGAACCCCCTCCCCCCGGTCAATGGTGTCCCGCTTTACCAATGTTAAAATCTGGTCACCTTATACTTAGAGCCATATGACCCATCATCACTATGTGGCTATACAGTTTATATGCTCGAGCAGAGGGCATGCACAAAACAGTAGAATTCAGAACTTTTTCAAAATGCAACATTTCTTATTTACACTTGTGCATTATTTGCCAACAAGGGCAAATATCATAAATCTAATGTGAACAGCCTCAAAGGCACAGTGAAAAATACCACATTAGGTGAATGAATTCAGCAACTCTAACAACAAAGGTTCTTAAAGACTCCGAGGGCCTTTATAGCCTGCTGTTTCAGTTTGGAGTCTCAAAGACTATCTGTCTACTTTGTGTCTGACTTATTTTCCTGTCAGACAGGAACTGGAATTTGAACTTTGCTCTCTAAAAGCCAAAGGCCAGCTAATTTAGAAGGAGACTCAAAATCAATGATGGTTTCTTCTAGTTTCATTAATTCTGTCTAAAGTGATTAAAGGATTTGATGCTCAGATAACCATGATCCTCATTGCTATTTTTACAAATCATATTAATTTCTATACTTAGTTTTGATCATTCGTAGCATTCCTGGGGCAAGTCTGGATTCATGCAGCATTCCAACCCTGAGTGCCTTTTCAAGTTGCCAACAGAGTGCTGTGTGCTGGTGAGTGATGATACCTTTATTGTAGTAGCCCCAAGGTGTGGAAGTTGTTTCCTGTGGCCTAGACTCAGCCCAACCCCTTCACTTGTTGAAACATCTGCAAATACTTTTTTTTCATTTTTGAGGCATCTGACCAGAGCTAGCCTCCCATCTGGATTGCTTCCTTTTTCATGTAGAGCATCTATAATCGCGGAAGGTATTTAGCAAGAGAGAAACTGGGAGGGCCCAGGGATTAGAACAGAGCACTTGGGAGGTTAGTTCTCATGGGTTTTCTCTCATATACATTCATTAATTGATTAATTCTACCATCATCATGTATTGGGTGGTACTAGTAATGCAAATAAGCAGCAGTCTCAACCCTCAAACAGGAAACAATCTATTGCATGCTGTGTTCATTGTCTCAAGGTAGGGAATTACATTAATCAGTTTATAGTAATAAACTATATATTTACATGTTATCTATGTCTAAGGTTTTCACAATTGCTTTAATTTTTATCTTTGATAGGTATAGGTTTTATGGAATATTTTAATGTTTCCCCACCTTGAAACTACATAAAATTGAAATCAGTACTCTCTAAAGACTTTTGTAAGTAATAATAATTAATACCATAGGAATCTTTTCCTGATAAGTGAAATGATAAATTATATTGTGCAGAGTAATCATATTCCATCATATCTTTAATTTGCCTACACATTAAGCTATAAAACTGATTAACTATTGTTAGAAAGAGGTTATAATTTAAAAGTGTTATTGCAATTGGATCATTTTTATACTCATACAAAATGAATTCCAAGTTTTTAAAATACCTTTATATTGTGCACATTTGCGCATTTTAATGTTACATTTCTACTCTCATTTTATTATAATCAAATCATATGAAGATCTAATTAACTCTGTCCTGGGAGTTGTTGAGCAATAATTATACCTTTAAAGTACCAGGAGATTTAAGGTGTATACAGGGTGTGGCCCATCCACCCAGGATTTCAAAACCACATGGTTCTTCAGGTCCTGTTGGAGCTCATCTATTTGCACATCTCCCCAGCAGGAGTTTGAACTAATCAGGTTACTACATCCTGACACTGCTGTCTTTACCACTCAATGTTGACAATATGACATAAGGTCAACAGACCACAGGCAAGTTAGCAACAGGAAAAGAAAAATGCTTTCATATTTAAAGCCATCCCCAGGGTTCAGCAGGACGTATATCCTATATCAAATCATGTGATATCAAATCCTATGAATGGACTTGGCTAAAGGGTTGAGCCATGCTGTCTGACTGTATCATGTTCTCTAGTTGCAATGCAAGACTGAAGTGACCTGTTGTGAGTTGACAGTTCTTCCAAGATTGCCAAAATTGAAAAGGCAAGTTGTTGCTCTATTAGTGCTTTCTCTTTTGCTGCAGAACATTTCACATGGCATCTTGCCTCAGTCTTCACTTTGGACATTGTGGAAGCTGACAGGGGTTGGTTCTCTTCTCCTTCAGCAGTGGCTTCTCCCCATCCCCCACTGCTCCGTCTCACCATTCGTAGCAAAGCAATGCTAAAAATACAACATGAAAATACAAGTAAAGGGGCAGATGAGAGCTAGTTGTCTGAGAACTCTGAAGAACAGAGCCATTGAGACTGGATGGTGCTTTGTTCAAATTAGAAAAAAAGACACCCCTTCCTCAGGTGTATGTAAACACATGTCTTAGCAGGTGAAGCTAGGGGCTAGAGTTCAATGCCTACCCATCTTCACCACCAGGCACCCTTATGCAGTCAATAAATTGAACAAATGTGTGGCTCCCTGGCAAAAAGGCCTGGGTAGCCTTAAAATGATGGCAGAGGGCATTAAGAAAGATGAGCGCGACTTTGATAGGGAGAATGTTGGAAATCAGACAGTATTGTGTGGTTTTGTCTTATGATTTCCTAAATAGAAGAGACTGATTAAGGATGGTATCTGCCTTCTGATTCAAGTTAAAACCACTTACCACTCTGTGGTGACTTTTTCCTTCCTTCTCAAGGGATTGCTTCTAAAGACCAGAAACCAAAGATGTATGTAATTTATTACTATTCCTAAGGTGATTTGCATTTAAATAGAGACCAAAAACATTTAAACATTCAGTTTTGTCTGTTGACTGCTCTATCCCCAATACCTAAAAAAATTTCTGACACACAATAGGTCCCTTAATGTTGAATAAACCCCTAATCCGAAACATTCAGTCATTGAGCAACAGGAAATTATACCAAGAAGGTCTCTTGCCTTCAAGATTCCACATAGCAAATGAGGAATTCATCAAAAATTAGTTTTCTCCTTGGCATGTCATAGGCCAGCACTCATAAAACACCATCACCACAAATATTACTCAAGTATTGATTTTTAAAAAGGACTTATTGTTTTTGACAGAGAAAGAGAGAGAGAGAGAGAGAGGAAGAGAGAGAGAGAGAGAGAGAGAGAGAGAGAGAGAGAGAGAGAGAGAGAGAGAGAGAGAGAAAGGGGGAGGGCCCAGAGCAGTTTCCATAGTTGTATGTCATCAGTTTTCTACATGGTTTCATTCTAACAGGTAGGCGGGGGGCCACCCAGGGCAGAACCCCACCAGGGGCCTCCTGCATGGGAAGCTCACCCCAGCGAGAACCCAACTGGGGCCACACCCTAGTTCAGCATATGGGTCCTCGTGGGCCAGGGCAGGGATTCGATTCTCGGACCCTGGTGCTGCAAATGAGCGCTTAACCCACTGAGCCATCCCAGCATCCCCCAAATACTGATTATTACAAACTTCCATTGCACATCATGAAATATTTGTCCACTGGCAATGAAATATCTATAAGCCAAATAGTTTATGGAAGGATGCAGCTTTCCACACTGTGTTTCATTACTTGATAGACTAAGTATAATATAAAGGGGGGAAAATGATGGCACAGTTGCATTTAAACATTAAACTTGTCATAACAACCCATAGGTAAATTTTTATTTATAATAATTTAATATCATCTTCCTCCAAAGATCTCAAAGCACCTTTGACAAGTAAGGAATAGTTCTCCCCACACCTCTGGTGAAGTAAGTATGTTTCAAGCATTATCTCCATCATACCAGGATCACACATGAGTCAGTGGCTGGAATTACTCATGACACTTTAGTTCACAGCTCTACTGCATCAGAGTACTGCCTACACAGTCATTTACTCACTTAGTACTCCCTTCATTCAAAATATTCATTTGATGCAGTGTGTTAGGCACGTAGGCTCAGTCTCTGTTCCCTTACTGAACTCACATGATACAAACATTACAACTTGTAAAAAAAACCAAAAAAACATTTCTTACAACAAATATTTAAAATTCAGGGCAAAAGTTTTTCTGCACATGATTGTCATTGTTTCACAGTGACATACCTACCAGTGAATCACATGTATACTAGGGAAATGACTGAAATACAAAAATTTTAAAGATATCCTTTTCTCCCATGTGGATGTTAATCACGTGTCTGTAACATAAAGCTTATTTTTTTTCAACATTTTCCTGGTACAGTTAAATACTTGCGTGTTCTGCATCTAGAAGTTTTCACCATGTATTATAGTTGATTTGGTACAAGATGTTCAAGACCATGAAAAAATGACTGTAATGGCTTCCTCCTGTCATGGTCTGATCCCCCCCCCCCAATTCATTTGTCCTTTTAAGCTTACTGTTTGTACCCTGACTCTTACTGAATTCACAATTATTCCTCTTGCCAAAACCGTGCCAGATTTGACTGTATAAATTCAATTTCATGCACGCATATGCAAGCCGTGTGCACTGCCTGTTAAAAGAAAATAATATAAACAAACTAAAGGCACATTGCAATGACCTTTGAGTTCTATGTTCCAGTGCTTTTTAAATAGTGACGTACTGGGTACGGGGTAAGACACTGATTCAGAGGTAATTTTCAGTGTGCGCCTCGAAAACCGGTGTGATGATCAACCTCCTAACTGCAAGTTGCGTTTTGCAATTTTCTTCTCGGGAACAGCTCAGTCGCTCTCCGCGGAGACGGCCCGGAAGGCGCTGATTCTCCCCCAGCTCGCCCTGGCGGACCCGACCCGCGGGGCGCCGGCGGCCGGCGCGGGCAGCGGCTGCGTGACAGGAGGCACGTCCCGGCCTGACGCTGTGCTGATGCAAACCGAGCTCATCGCCGGGCCGTCACGACATGCGTGTCCTGGGCCGCACGCGGCGTAGCGTGAGAGGCGGCGCGCAGCCCGCGGCCCGCCTGGCAGGAAGCCCGCGCTGCAGCCACCCTGCCCTCCCAAGCGAGCCCTGCCCCTCACCGCTCCCTGACGCACCGCGGCTGCCACCCCCCTCTCCACGTGCGGGAAGAGGCGGGGGGTCACGGGGGGTCGGCTGCCGTGCGCCCCGGGCGGCGTCGCACGCCCGGTTTCGGGCCGTCGGGGCTGAGACAGGGCGCCGTGGGGGTGGGGGTGGGGGCCCCCCACCGTGCAGCTGTCCCTGCCCGGCCGTCTGCGCCCACGGGCCTGGAGCGACACCGCCCAGCTGCTGGGGCCCAGCACGGCAGGCGCCAGGGCCGCCGAGAGGGCCGGGTGGCGCCCTCGTCCCGCCGCTGCGAGGCCGGCTTTACAGCAGCGGAGCGTGCAGCTCCCCAGCGTTGAGGGCAACACCCCCTTGGGCTCGGGTCAGCGGAGGGCGCGGGGCGCTGGGGGGCCGGGCGCCATCAGGGGTTCCTGGCCGCATTGGATGACCGGGTCAGCACGCGAGGCGAGTTCCGGACCCGCCAGGCAGCCCCCGGTGAGCACAGAAGCGGCGAGAGGAGGCAGCGGGGCGGGCCGCCCGGGGTTGCGTGACCTGCAGCCCGGGCGGCCGCACGCACTTCGTGCTGGGGGCAGCCCTTCCCAGCCCGGCCGCCACGGGGCGGGACACGCAGGTGCTGGAGGGCGGCGCCGGGTTTCCACTTTTACAGCCCCAGCGGGGAGGGGAGTCACGCTATGTTTCTGGGACAGAGAGTGAGTTCACCGGGGAGGACACAGCGTCTCCTTGTTATCAGAATGTGGGTAACATTCGGTAATAAAACCGGCTCAGACAGGATGTATGAAACGTACTGGGAACCAGAGCTGCTCTAGCAATGAGCAGTCATGCTGGGGAAACTTTCCAAGGCAAGCTTTAAACTAAGGCACAGCGCACAGGTGCGTTTCGTGACATGCTTACTCAGGAACCAGAGCAAGGACGGCGGGCTTTGGGAAACACGAGTTTGTTTTGTTTTTTTGTCCCGTCTGTACAAAGATTAATAACAGCCATGATTCTGTGCATGCTGTCCTTCCTCCTAGAAGCGTTTTTTCTCCATTGTTATAAAATCCGAGGTGCCTCATTTCCCTGGCATGCTAGCTGGAGACCTCTTAAGTGGCGGGCCAAGAGTCCCAAGGGCATTTAAAAAGGTTACAGATGTTGTAAGACACCAGAATCTTAAGCTCCTGTACAAGATCACGTAAGTGAAATGTGTTTTTCGCTCATATATACATATAATTCAGATGCTTGCAGATAAATCAAGTTTGGAGGGTAAAAACAAAACTATTAACACCAAGACAGTTGAACACAACCACTCAACTGAAAACTTGCAGAATTCCACAATAGTTTATTTTCTAGTTATTTAAACTTTTGATTGGGTGGGTCTGCTATTATTTCCTGATTATTATTACCCATAAACATATGATGCTTAGTTACACACAATTGTTTAATTACATAAGTAACCATTATTGAATAGGGTGTATCTGTGGGGTTAGGATACCTACCATAAACTCCTGGGAAGTTTTTCCAAAATATACATATTCACCTCTCAACTTGAGGACAGAGAGAGCCAAGATTCACTGTTAAACGGTAAAATGTTTTCCCAGCTAACTTTAGAGATTCTCACTTAAGTGTATGTATACAGGAATGTTTGTGGGATGCCAGGATGGCTCAGCAGTTAAGCGCTCACCTTGCAGCCCTGGGATCCGAGGATTGAATCCCAGCCCTGGCCCATGCAGGCCCATATGCTGAACTGCAGTGTGCTTCCTCTGTGGGAGGCCCCCTGCCCACCTGTGTGGAATGATACTGTTGAGAACTGATGACATACAACTATGGAGACTGCTCTGGGCCCTCCCCTTTCTGTCAAAACAATAAAAATGAACAAACAAATAAATAGGAATGTTTGTCTAGCACTTCTGGAATGGAACTGTCCCTCTTTGGATTCTGCCCCTACTCTTCCAGACATGTAATTAGAGATGGAGATGTCATCACGTGTGGCCTTGCCTTCCTGGTCCCCACAATTGGTCAGGAGGCATGTAAATTACCTGATTCCTGCTGGCTTCAGGGATTCGGTCAAGGGATTGATGTGTAACTTAAGGTGTCCCAAACAGTCATTTCCTGGCATTTTTCTAACTGGAGGTTGGGAACAGAAGTCTTCCCTCTTTCTCTTGGTGGCAAACCTGGATTGTCAGCCATCACTGCCCTGCATTGCACAGAGACAGTAAAGGAGAAGGGGATCAACTTTCTTTAAGGGGTAGATATAGAGGGCTAAAATTCTCCATGTCTTTAGAGTTCCAGAATTCGTATCTGAAGTTCTCAAAGCAGTCCTGTTTCCTGCTTTACGGAAGCTTGGTTATTCAACTTTTACATTGATTCTATGGGGTACTCTGGTATTCTAATAAAATATATGTTGACAGAAATAATTAACAAAATGTATTTAATTTGCCTTTTTTCAAAGAACAATCCATCTGACAATTCCTCACCAAAGAGCTTACATCATCATTTCTAATAGCCACACAATCGTGTTGTTTAATAAACCAATTCATTTTATATTTTGGTATTTCTAATATTTAAACATTATAAACAAGACTGTGATGAACACTAAATATATGTGCTAGATTTTTCCAGAAGCTCCCAGCACCCTTTCCTTGGAGCCTGTTTGGTTAGAAATGGGTGAGAGGACTGTTAATGATTTAAATCCTTGGTACAGGGGAAGGGGCTAGCTGACCTAATCTGAGTGCATTACTGGAGTTGTGCTGATTTACATGTGCTTGCGGGCAGGAGGAGGGGAGGGTAGGGTGAAGAGGTCTGGGTTCCTGAACAAAAATAAGAGGGACCAGATACCCACTACAATAGTTTAGAGCATTTCAAGGTGTTTAGGACATAATGAATGTATTATTTTTTGCCCCTAAAGTATTTAATAGTGCTAGTTGTTTTTTTCATCTATTTGATAGTGCTCATGATGTTTGATGTTTTTTATCAATAGTGTGTAAGAAAATACCTTTAAGATGATTCACAATCTCTTAATTAATGGAATACAAACATTTTAAAATAGAGATATAACAAAATTACAGGAAAATTGCTATAAATTTTGTAGCTACCGAAAATTATAGGTACAGAAACATGAACTTCATCTTTATAAAAATGGAATGAAATCACTTCTGCCAATAACTTACCAAAGAAATGGGAGTTAGACTCTTAGATGCTTCATCAGAAATCGATGGAAATCTCAGAAATAAGCAATAATTTCATTAAACTAGCAAATACAAAAGTTTTTTAAAATGCATAGGGAAGTTATCAATTTTCAGTTTTTGAGTTCATTAACATTTATAATAGGCATTGGATGCTAAGAGTTTAAAAGAACTATCATGCCATAATTTTGACCATCAAATTCATTATAAGTTTTAAGTCAGTGCTTTATTCTTTTTGTGTTTTTAAATATATTCATGAAAATAAGTCCTCAGGATCTAAAGTACAGCATGGTGACTATAGTTAATAATACTGTATTGTATATTTGCAAGTTGCTAAGAGAGATCTTAAAAGCTCCCATCACAAGAAAAAAAATTGTATCTGTGGTGATAGACGTTAACTGGACTTATTGTGGTTATTATTTCACAATATTGAATATAAATATTGAATCATGTTGTATACCTAGAATTAACATAATGTTATGTGTCAATTATATTTCAATAAAAATATATTCATGTAACAAATATTAAACTGTATTTGGCATGTAGTAAATTTTTAGGTAAAGTTCTTATCAGTAATGAAGCAGCCACAATAGAGTACATTTATAATCATAAAAGGTTTCACTGTAGTGCTTCACTTACTTTTTTTTTTTTTAAAGATACTTTATTTATTTATTTAATCATTTATTGGTTTTGACAGAGAGAGAGAGAGAGAGAGATACAGAGACAGAGAGAGAACCGAACCGGGGGCACTCCCCAGTTCAGCATATGGGTCCGCACGGGCCGGGGCCGGGATTCGATCCTTGGTCCCCGGCACTGCAAAGTGAGCGCCTAACCCACTGAGCCATCCGGCTTCCCCATTCACTTACTTTTAATATTTGAGAGTAGACATGTATCTTTTAAAGGCCTGACTTGTCTCAATGGAATTCGATAATCATATTCTCAAGGCTAAAAAGAATTCAGTACACAAGTTATTCCTGTAAAGATGGCAAAACATTTGAATCTCTAGAAAGAGATGCTACACGTATTTAAACATCACAACCTTCACATTATCAGGTACTCAAATACACATATATATGATGGATTCAAAAGTGAAGAGAGCATAAACCCACAAATAGTATTGTGTGGCCAATGCCCATCTAGGCCAATTATTTAGAGCTCATAATATACAAAGTAGTTTCACAAAGGAGTCTAAAACTTTAAATGTTGATTAGCAGTAAAAAAAATATATTCAGAAATTAATCCACATCTTGGTGATAATAAAATGTGTTGGGGTAAGTACAACAAAGCAAGTGGTCACTTATAGCTGAACTCTTCTTTGAAAACTGGAAGCTGTTTTGGAAAGCTTATGAAGAGAAGTAAGTCTAAGGCAAAGTTAGGTTTCCAGAATTAAATAAGTTTTAGATATTTACATATGTTACTAAATTCACAGCTGATGCCCCATGGGTACTGGTTGGCTGGAAGCATCAACGAACACAGTATATGAGGCCCAGGTGCTTCTCCTTACAGGCACATTCAGACCAAGTACACTTCTGGGTTCAGGTTGAGCCATGCCCTTGGCCACTTCATCTTTTGGGTGAAAGTAAATAATAATTAGGATCTGACCGAGTTGTTTGGGATGGTTCTCGATAAATAAGACATTGTGTAGGAAGTACCTGGCAAATAGAAAGCACCCAATAAATGTTAGCTTTTAAAAAATTCTGTACTTGCTTTGGATGGAACCCAGAAATAACAGTGAAAGCTGTGGTTGCCAACCTGGGAGGCCCATCTGCAACCATTTTATTCAGACTTGAGGGGATAGCGTGGTACTGTGTTCTGGTTCACAGGATAAAAGTAAAGTTGGGCTAATTGTAGTTGTGCCATGCTCACTTTGTACAGCTCTGAGTCCACTTCGAAATTAGTGATCTTGGATAGACTGTAATATTTTTATCAGACTTGCAGACAAAGTATGTATTCTCCCACATGCTTGTCATGGGACTGGGAGGGCAGGGGAAGGGATGTACTACTAACTGAAAAGAATGGGATAAATGGCAATGCCCTGTGAAATGATTATCTTAGGTAAATTCATTTAAAAAAACCCCAAAAGTATAGACACTATGTTCTCATAAACATTAATACTGTACTACAACACAGAGGTCTGTGGACCATGTAGAAAGCCCTAGTTAGGCACTTTACAGAGATTCTACTCCCAAAACTAGAGAACACAAAACTTTATTTAATATGTCCAATAATGGGAATATTTTAAATTCCACTTCAGTCAGTATGGTCAATAATGGGGTAAGAAAAAGTAGTGGAAAGGAAAAAAAGGACAAGGAAAGAAACCTGGACAGAGACAGAGACTGAGACCAACAGAGAGCCAAGAAAAACATACATCAACACTGGGTTGAGGCTTATTGGATTACTTTTTTTAAACCTATTTTGTAACATTGGCACAACTCTTCACCTGTGCTATGGTTTTCAAAAATAACACTTCTCACTGCGACTTTAACGAAGACTATTCTTCACAAATTATTAAATGTCTTTGAAATTCTTTTGGTGCTTAACTACTTACTGTTCAACAGAACTTTCTTCAATGATGAAAATGTTTCTCTCTCTCTCTCTCTCTCTCTCTATATATATATATATATATATATACTGTCTTATGTAGTAGCTACATGTAATTACTGAGCACTTGAAATGTGACCAGTGCAAAAAAGGAATGGAAATTTTTATTTCATTTTTACTAGTCACACGTGGCTATCTTATGGGATATTGGACAGTGAAGGTCCAAGGAACATTTATAGTGAGAGGAAAATCGGTCTCAAGGCCAATATGGAGATGAACAAACACAGATGAAGTTACATCACAGCATGAATTACAGCCTTTCAGCTGGATCTTTTCCCATCCTTAAATTGTTTCCTTATACACAGAGTACTCAATAAACATTATTATTGCTAATAATCACACTAGCCAAACTACCCTCAGAACAGTGATCTTGCTTTAGGTGTGCAATTCCTGTTCCAGCTAAACAGTCAATGAATCTGGATGAACTGCTGGTGTGTGTGTTTGTGTATCTTATATCTGAACACCCACTGTTACAAAATGAGAACAGTCCTACCTTCATTGTTCCTCAAAGAAATATGCTGAAGATGACTAGCTCTGTAAGTTCTTTGCTCTTCTCATAAGCATGCTGTACCTGACCACTTCATTGGCTGTCCTCTGCTCCCATTAATTCTTTATTTAGTCCTCTGATTTTTTTTTTTTTTGCCAGATGAAGAAAGATGCTTTCTTTGAGGTGTAAACAGAAAGTCGCTGGTAGATATTGGGGTAAAAATGTCAGGTTAAAGTATACAGGGTACATCTCTTTCCAAGACTTTCAGTGCTTTCAGGAACAAGGCTTCTAAGGATTCACTACTTCATGTTGTCACTTTCATTAACAGGTAGCTATGGATCAGGAGTCTGACTACTCTTCCAGCAATGCTCTTCATCATTTGATTCTCTAAATCTTCAGGGTTTAATTTTCTTTGTATTTACTCAACCGTGCTTCATTCAATAGTCACAATGTCTCTCCTTGAAAGTGAGTACTGAATATTTTGTTCCTTGCAAGACCTGCATTTTTGACCTCATAAAATCCTCAAAAAGGAGAGATCTGGACTGTGACTGAGTCACCTGCAAATCATACCAATGGCTGCCCCTGCTTGGATTAGTCAGTGAGCTTCAACCCATCCTGGTATAGAGTGCTTGATGAATAGTAGGCCATCAATAAATACATGCTGTATGAATGAATGAACCACAGTTAGTCACATGTAAGGGTGGGCAGCCTTCTATAAATAAATTGTGGACTAGGGGTCTTCAGATACTTTTTGAACTAAGCCCTTCATCTTGACTACTGCTGGACGGGGAAGAAAATTTTACCAATGCCTTCCCAATTACCTTGCCCTCGCTGCAATCACTGAGACCAAGGCTTTCCTTTACACCCATGACTTCTACAGGCATGTGTCCTCTTTCCGCTCAAAGACAGTAACTGCCCACTGCTGTGTACTCCACACGGACCCTGGGGCCAGGAACGAGACGTAGATGAACAAGGGCTCTCTCCCACCCGCCGTAGGGCTGGGGCCGTCTCCTCCATCGCTACCACAACGGCAGCCTGCCCTCCCCGCCTCGTCCTTCGCGCCCCTTTGCGTAAAACAGCCCTTTTCTCCGATCCTGCCACCAGCTTTTCCGCGGTCGCCAGGCCGCCCGGGGTTAGGTAGGGGAGTCCAGCTTCCGCGTTGGCGAGCGGCGTGGGCCGTGACGTCACCGCGCCCTAGCGTCAGACCGACGTGCAGCTCGGTCTCCCGGGAGACGGGCAAAGCCGTTTCGGACCCGGCGTGGTGGAGCGCTAGGTGAGGGACGACGTATCGCTTGTGTCCCGGGCTGCCCCGGTGCCCCAGGACGCGGTTCCGGAGCGGAGGGCTGCTGGCACCCGGGGAGCACGGGGGCGCCGCGCCGCTGCCCCCTCCTGTGTCCCCTGCGTCGTCCCCGCGAGCTTGCCGGGCCCAGGCGCCCCCTTTCCTGCCGGAGCGCGCGGCTCGTCCTCACCCCCGCACCCTCCTCCTCCTCCTGCCACGGCAGGCCCAAGGCAGCGGGGTTGGAAAGGGACAGATTTCAGAACCCTTCCGGCACTTCTGGCCGCCCTCGCACTTGGTTTCTATTTAGGAAATCCTGCGGCTTCAGGAAAGTCTTAGGACATGAACTCCCCGCTTCACTTGACCCTGACCTCACTTGTGGGGGATTCACACCAGGGACCTAGTTCTTTAGGGAAGGGCCCGAAAGCTGAATGTGAGTTAACGGAGGGCCCAGTGTGACACTGGTGTGAAGGAAAGGAGGTGGAAGTGCATAGTCGAGGACGTGTCTAAGTCTTTTTAACATGTTCCGGGGATCCTGTAGGACAGCAGGTTCACAGACACCTGTGTAGCTGCTGCCTGTTGTCACCGCACCTCTTGTCGAAGGGCAGTCTACACGTGTGTAATGTGAAAAAATAAAAAGGGCTCATTTGATAAAACACCAAAAAATGTAAGGGTATATTAAAATTAAAAATTTCCCCTGTTGGCAACAGAGAAAGAGACTCCCCCCCTCCTTTTCTTGAGAAACCTCATATTTGTGAATGCTTCCCCTATTCCTTTAATATGTATACTTATCTTTTTAAGACCCAGAATGTTTTTCTTGAGGACTTGGGAGGCATTTCTTTAAGATGTTAGTAACAAGGAAGATAGCTCCCCTATCTCCTTCAGAGTTTAGTCTTAAGTACCTTACTTCTCTAGTAACCACCTGCTTTGTCATAGAGATATGCCTTCCTTAGTACAAAGGCCATTAGTATCTATGGCTACTTCAATTACCAGGTGAATTTAAAAGAAACTATGAAAGAGTGTATCTCAAGATGTATTGAGAACAAGTTACCATTTATCTTGAGAACATGTATGTAATGGACTGTATCTGCCTGGCTGTATAAAAAGTGGGGTTTCCTTCTGTCTTTGTAATCTCATTAGCAGCTTGGCTGTGATGTACATCACAGTCCAGTTAAATGTATGTTCAATAATAACATTGTTATCTTTCTGCACTATAAAGAGAGTTTTCTTCGTTGGCATGATATTTTATTTTTAATTGTTCCTCAATGATTGGAATGTGGCGATTCTTTTCCTTTGGTATATAGTAAGGACACAAGGTTGGAATAGATTGACAGACAATGAAGGTACTAAAAGCTGTTCCACTGGTGCCTTTTTTGTACTGTCACTAGATCCGTGCTCTCAAATAATTTTGTGGGTAGAATGTTAAAAGGGGATTTAGTTGATAATTTAGGAGAAATTCCACTCCCAATAGAGTTTAATTAAGCTGATGCCATCTTATTTTACTGATGGGAGTCCCTGGTACAATGACAGAAATGAGAATAATGAGCTTTCTGTGAATAATGAGCTCTTGCTACATTATGGTGATAGTCTGCCAAACATCAGATTACTATGTACTTGGCCATGTGGGCCTGTGTTAACTATGTCAGTTAACTTTACCCCCCTAGTTAACTCTAGTTAATTTCACCAAACGTGTGTGTGTGTGTGCGCACACACACACACATATGTTTATATGAAAATACAGCTCATTAAAATAAAGGGCTTTGTGCTAACAGGCAATAGGGAATCCTCTCTTCTACCATTGGATGCACAATTAAAAAAAAAAAATACTGCCACTATAGGAATTTTTGTCAACTACAATTTCCCTGCTACTTTGGCATGGCTGGGTTTGCTGTCTCTAAATAAGAGTATTATGCCTCTTAGTTTCTCTTTGTCAAAATCCTAACCTGATCAAAAGCAAACCACCTCAGGAAAGCTTCACTAATGCCCCACTCCAAGACATTTTTCTTTCCTGAACTCCTAGATTATTTCTTGTCTGCAACTTTTGGGCCTCAGTACTTCTTCCCTGCTGTGGAATTGTGCCTGTATCATCTTATTCTGCTGCCTCTCTTTACCCCTCAGTGTTTGGGTATATGTAAACATCTCCCTCTCATGAATCTAGACTGTCTATTCTTTATCCAAATTGGGGAATATTAAAGAAAAAACACTGAAGTCTTCATCTTGTGTGATTTTATGAAAGTGGTGATAGAGTTTTATATTCAATTGTTTTATAAAATGGAAGTTATTAAAATTAAATATGTGCATAAAAATTATATAAATGTTTGTTTGTAGGTAAAACTGGAATTTGGCTTTTCATGCTTTGATGACCCTTCTGTTCAGAGCCTGCATATCATATTTAATCTGATAACTCTGGATATTTTTTTCTGTACGTCATCATTTAAACCAGCATTCATGTCACAATTGTTTTTCTTATCTGCTGAACTAAAATAATATATTTAGATGTTTTTCTAGCAGGTTTTCAGGAAAAAACTTGCTTTAAAAATAAAACTGAAATAAGTATGACAAGTGATTCTTATTTTGTATTTGCAAAACAAATAATTAGTAGTAAACCACCACAGATACTACAGTTAAGACTATTAATTTGTAAAAGAATCATTTCTAACTAGTGTCAGTAGTCTCTCTCTGTCTTTCCTGTTCGTTTGGCGCTAAAAACGGAGAAAGCCCTCACTTGTACCTTTTAATTTTGAGTTGTTGAAACATGTTGAAACAGTACAGTTATTACCATTAATCCCCAAATACTCCCAAGAATTTATATTGTTTGATTTGAAAATTTTCACATTATTTCAATTCTGAATATTGCCATCAATATTTTTAGATTACTTCAGTAAAATATACTTCACTATATTTTGGGAAATAATGGATCGTCATGTACCCATACATGCATTACCTGAAGAAATCCAAAAGGTATGATGTTATATTGTGTTATTACAGTATTGCATTAGGAGCATTTTAACAGGTAGATAATTGTAAAACCTGGGGGAGTGAATTCAAAGATTTTGTATTTATTTTGGTTAGGACATCTGCAATGAATTGGGGGAGTGGGGAAGGGAATAATCCTAATGGTCAGAATAGTGGAATTCAATTTAGTACTAAGAGTGTCTGGCCTGTGAAAGAAGACAGATACGCATATACAATTCCAGCACAGTATTTGACCAGGTGTTTGTAGAGCCAGTCCGAAAAGAGAGCTTCAGGAATGGCTAAATAGTAAAGATAATTTTCTAGAGGCTTGTCAGCAAAAATAAATTTGTTTAAAAAAAAAAAAAAAAAAAAAAATATATATATATATATACCTGAATTACATGGGTCTTTAAAATTTTAAGTGATCCTCAGTCTGTATTTGCAAAACAAATAGTAGTAAGCCACTATAAAAATTACAACTAGTTTATAGCTTTTTCTGATGCTAAACTTTTAAGTCTTTCTCTATATAAGGGCCTGTTTCAGTTTCACCTTAATTCTTGTCACTTACTGGGCACCAGGCACTGTTTTAAGCTTTTTCATATATATCAACTCATTTAATGTGCTTAACAATCAATTCTTTTTCAGTTCTCATGCTACTTTTCTTCCTGTTCATATTTGTCCTCAAACAAAAGCATTTCTTCCACATTTAGTTTGGCAGTGCATACATCGTTAACAGCATAATAAAAAAAAAATATCTCTTTGAAATTGATTGATAAACTGTGAATTAAAACCTCAGACCTTAGCTATTATTAATCATTCAGGTTTTTTCAGTAAATCTGTAGTCAACTCTTAATTAAAAAGTAACGGATTGGTGGTTAATAGAAAATTGCAGTCAACTCTTAGATATGCTTTTATCCTTTGTGCATATTGCTTCAGACTGCTTGTAAGATTAACCATGCCACTGAGTTAACTTGATGCATACTGATACTGTATGTTCTTCAGATTTATGTAAACTGCAACCTAGTAGAGACTGGAAGGGAAGTCCAGTTACCAGAGAAGACTTTTTCAACCATTGCATTTACTTCACTTCACCTTTTAAGTTAGGTATAAAAGATAGTAAGCACAGGGAGAGCTCAGCTATGAGAAATGGTGCTTTTAAGTGTTTGTTGACATGGAATGTTCTTTCTCTCTCAGCTGAGGTCCCACATACTAACCTGTGACAAAACAAAACGATCTGCAAGAAAAATATGCATACTTCAGATCCCAATCATTTGCCAAGAAGAAGATACATAATACATAATGACATGAAAAAATAACTCTAAAAGGCAGTGAATGATTTAAATGTCATATAAGATAATATCTTCTCCGAGAAAGGAGAAGGTGGGGAGAGGAATCTCGAGTATTGGGATGGTCAAGGGAGAAGCTTTATGCAGGAGATAGAACTGGGGTTGGCCCTTGAAGCTGAAGTATTTCTGTAGACAGAAAGGCCATAGGGCATCCTAGGCCAAGGGAACAGAAAGCTTACTGATGGGAAAAAGCTGGCCAAGTTAGAGAATGTTTTACAATGTAAATGTTTTGAGTATATGAAAGAGTGTGTATTTATTTTGACAAGTTTTTTTTATGAGAGTTGTGAAATGTTTTTTCTCATGTTTAAGGTACTTTATAAGTAAATTGTTTAAAAAATGCTAAAGCCAAGCATTTCATAAATCTACAGTTGTATTCCCAAAGCAGGAATGGCAAGCAGCTGTCCATACAGTGGAGAGAAGTGGAGACACCAGGAGGAGCTCAGCTGCCTAAGGCCCTGGACGAGTATTCTGCTTGCAGCCTTTGTCCTGCTTAATGTTTAGAATATAAAGTTCAGCTTTGCATGTTTTCAGACCTAAATTAGATACATTTGCACAACAAATGTTTATCCAGTGCCTATTATGTGCCAGACACTATTTTGGATATTTGATTATAAAACAACCAAAATGTGCACATGCATCCCATAGCCTATTAGAATGCAGTCTAGGTCAGTTAATTGTTTTCCATTAACTTTTTAACCTGTGTTTGATTCATCTATTAATAGACTGTCCATATGTACTTGTTAAATTGCCTACTGATCAAGCAATATATCTATCTACTTAGCTTGCATATATCATGCTGTACAGAATCATGTTAAATATGTAGCTTATAACAGTAGTAGGAATATTTTAGATTAGAATTATTTAATAATACTTCACTATTAAAGTGAAGAAAACAATTTTTTCTATAATGGCTTAGAAATTGTGCTCCATTTCTTTATTGGGTAAAAAAGGATGCGAGGTGGTTGAATCAGTGTACAGTGACAGAAAGGTTTCTCAAAAGCTTTTGTTACTTCGTTATTCTTCTGTTAACTTTCTGTGTTAGTTTTTTTGTTTTTTTTTTAAAGATTTATTTATTGTTTTTGACAGAGAGCGAGAGAGAGATACAGAGTTAGAGACAGAGAGAAGGGGGAGGGCCCAGAACAGTCTCCACAGTTGTACATCATCAGTTTTTCCACATAGTTTCATTCCACAGGTGGGTGAGGGGCTGCACAGGGCAAGAACTGGGCCGGGGTCTTCACCCTGGTGAGAACTGAACTGGGGGCTGGGGGCACTCCCCAGTTCAGCATGTGAGTCCACACGGGCCGGGGCCAGGATATGATCCTCGGTCCCTGGGGCTGCAAAATGAGCGCCTAACTCACTGAGCCATCCCGGCTTCCCACTGTGTTAGTTTTTATGCTGGCTCTTCTTTCTAGGAAAGACCCTACTGTGTTTCCTTTATTTTCTTGTGTGTAGTAGGCAAGGAAGGTTAGCGTACAAATCAGGGAAGAGAAGATGAGAGGAGCCCTTCCTCTATTTCTTTCCACACCTTTGCTATATGATGTGGATAGTTGATAAATTACATGAAAGACACTTGATAAAGAACATAAAAATGACTCTACTATGCTGTACTTGTAATTGCAAAATAGGTAGTAGTAGGAGGAGTAGGAGTAGTAGGAGGAGGAGGAGGGAGAGGAGGAGGAGGAGTAGACGACAAATTGCAAGAGAAAGTAGAGGTGGTGGGGAGATGACCACCAAAGGGAAAGTATGGAGAAGGCTCATGATAATCAGCTATAGTTCCAGAATCCATTGCCTGCCTAGAAGGCTGAGATTGTTAAATCATCTCCCCCTGGGCTCATCTTCTTAGGGACTCTTAAGGAAGAAAGAGTAAGATAATCTTTTGACTTTGATTTCTAGATCTTTTTTACTTTTTATCACAATTTCTGACTGAGCATAAAATGCATTTCAGACTTTTATCTCTCCAAGTGGCACAAAATGTAAAACAGGCCCATGGAGCTGGACAGCAAGACTATACTCATCCCCTTTGTCTGCTGCTAAACTCTACAGATTACTTCTCTATGTACCTAGAGCATATTTTTTAATCTACTCTGTGTCTGACACAGCTGACTACCAATAACTAGCAACTTTGCTAGAATTTTCACCTATGGAATAATAGGACAGTTCTGTGTTGATTTTATTGCCATGATTTAAAACTAAAGCAATGCATATAGATCAGCAAGATAATGTATCTCTTTCCTTTCCAAATGCCAACATATTTTGAACTTCCTCTTTTTAAATAAAAGCAATGAACAACTTTCCTTTTGCTGTTTTTGCTTGGGGACATACACAGAAATCAAAACAACTGTAACAAATTAGTGCAAAAATCAGTTATTTTGCAAAAGTAAGGCTGATTTCTCTTTCCTTTTTAAATGGTGAAAAAATGAACACTTGTAATAGGATTTTAGCTTCAGGAGATATTTATTACCACAAGGTAAAATAAAGAGGCTGGAGTTGTTTATTTTATAAAACAGAAGTGGCAGTGCAAGGGTTGGAGAGCACACTGTTCTTTCTGGGATAACAATCCCTTTCCCTAGCAGTAACAGCTCATTTTGTCCTGTTTCAGTGTAGTAATTTTAGTACTTTGAAACTTTGAAATTTATTCAGAATAACAGTTTTATATTTCCAAGCACACATTGTCATTGCCAGAAAAAATAAACCTAATTTTCCAGGTCATTTTGGGCCACTGTAGCTAGGGTCAAATTTTGTGTAGAGGAAAAAGGAAGAAAATGGTCATAGAAATGTTAGCATTAGCATCTGGAAAAAGTAATGCCATGTGCATGTGTGTGTAGGTATGTGTGTTATGTTTTAAAGCAATTACAGTTTTAAAACCTAATAAAAGAAATAGGAAGCTGTGCGATTTGGGGAGAGACTATTTACTTAATATTGTGACCCAAGATAGTTTATTAGGAAAACAGTTTTTTAAAAAGCATTACTGTGAATCTTGAAAAATCTGCATTTGGAAAAATAGGTATTGGAGAAAATATACTTTGGAAGCATATGTAGATAAACATAAGTGTGTCATGTATAATTTATGTATAAAGCCACCATTTCTTGAAATTGCTCAATAAAATTTTTTTGTGGATCAATCTTTACTATTTTAGTCCCAGATTAACTTATTTTTATATTTATTATTTTTAAGTAAACTTCTTATTTTGAGATCATTGTAGATTCACATGCATTTGTAAGAAATGATACCAATGATCCCATAAACCGCTCTCCCACCTTCCTCCATTGGTAACATCTTGGCAGAACTACAGTACAATATCACAACCAGAATATTGGCATTGACACAGACAAGATATACGCATAGAACAATTTTGTTGTAAGGTTTCCTTGTGTTGCCCTTTTATAGCCACATTCACCTCAACCTCCCCCTTCACACGCATCCACCACTCTATTCCCCACCCCTAATCCATGACCCCTGGCAACTTTTGATTTCGTCTTCAATAATTTTATTAATATCATTTTAAGAATGTTATGTAAATGAAGTAGTGCAATATGTAACCTTTTGGGATTAGTTCTTTTTCACTCAGTATAATCCTCAGGAACTTTATTCAGGTTGTTGCATGTATCAATAGTTTATTCCTTTTTATTGCTGAATCATACTACATGGTATTAAAGTACTATAAAATTTGTTGAACATCTGGGTTTTTTCCAGTTTTTGGCTATTAAGTATAAAGCTGCTATAAATATTCACATATAGGTTTTTATGTGAACATATGTTTTTATTTTCCTGGGATAAATGTCCGAGTGCAGTTGCTACATTGTACAGTAGTTGCATGTTTAGTTTCTTAAGACACTGCCAAACTTTTCCAGAGGCTGTACCATTTTACGTCCTCACCAGCAGTGTATGAGTGATCCAGTTTCTCTGCATCTTTACCAGTATATGATGTCTCCATTAGTTTTTATTTTAGTCTTTCTGATAAGTGTGCAGTGATATCTCATTATGGTTTTAATTTGCAGTTTCCTAATGGCTAATGATGTTGAGTATCTTTCCATGTGCTTATTTGGCATCTGTATATCCTCTTAGATGAAACGTTTCTTCATGTCTTTTGACCATTTTCTAATTGGATTTTTTTTTTTTTTACTGTTGAGTTTTGAGAGTTCTTTATATAATCTTGGTCTATAGCTTATACTGTCATCCTCTTCACAGGGTCTTTTGTAGAACAAAAGTTTTAAATTTTGATGAAATTCATGTCATTACTTTTTCCATTTATGGATCATGCTTTTGGCAGGTGTGAGAACTCTGCCTTGTTTAGATCGTGAAGATTTTCTCCTAAGTTTTTTTCTTCTGAAATCATATTTTTATGTTTGCATTTAAGTCCATGATCCTTTTTAAAAAAGATTTGTTTTATTGTGTGAGAGAAGGTAAGAGAGAGAGAGAGATAGGGGAGGGCTCAGAGCAGTCTCTAAAGTTGCATATTGTTAGTGTGACATGGTTTCAATTTACACAGGTGGATGTGGGGCCCCATGGAGCAGTAACTGAACCAGGGCCCTTGCACATGGGAGCCGAGAACCTTCGCTGCTGAGGCATCCTGGTGGTTACCAGTTGCACCAAAGTTGAGCATATGGGTTTTGCACAGGCTGGGACTGGCAATCGAACCCCTGACCTCACGACTGTGAGGCAAATGCTCAACTGCTGAGCTATCCATCCATGCTCCATTTTGAGTTATTTTTTGTATAGGGTGTAAGGTTTAGGTTGAGGTTCTTTTTTTTTAAATCCTATGTATATCCAGTTGTTCCAGCACCATTTGTCTAAAAAGACTGTGTTTCCTTCATTGAATTGCTTTTGTACCTTTGCCAAAAAATCAGTTTGGCATATTTATGTAGATTTTTTTCCTGGGTTCTCTAGTCTTTTCTATTCATCTATGTGTCTATCCTTCTGCCAATAATACTACACAGTCTTAATTACTGTAGCTATACAGTATATCTTAAAATCAAGTAAAATGAATCCTCCCATTTTATTTTTATTTTTCAAGATTGTTTTAGGGGAAGCCGGGATGGCTTAGTGGGTTAGGCGCTCACTTTGCAGCCCCGGGGACTGAGGATCAAATCCTGGCCCTGACCCGTGCAGACCCATATGCTGAACTGGGGAGTTCCCCCAGTTCAGTTCTCACTGGGGCGAGACCCCAGCCCAGTTCCTGCCCTGTGCAGCCCCGCCCACCTGTGGAATGAAACTCTGTGGGAAAACCAATGATGTGCAACTACGGAGACTGTCCTGGGCCCTTCCTCTTCTTTCTGTCTCTGACTGTATCTCTCTCTCTCTCTCTGTCAAAAACAATAAATAGATCTTAAAAAAAAAAAAAAGATTGTTTTAGCTCTTTCTAATTTCTTTGCTTTCCATATACATTTCAAAATCCTGTCTACATCTAAAAAACATCAGGCTGGAATTTTGATAAGAATTACATTAAACCTATATGTAAATTTGGGGAGAATTGATATCTTTTGATTCTTTCAACCCATAAGCATAGTATGTCTCTCTATTTATTTCTTATCTTGGCCTTTTGTAGTTTTCATTGTCCAAGTTCTGGACATGTTTTGTTAGATTTACATTAAGATGTTTTATATTTTAAATATTTAGTTTTATTGTTTTTTGACAGAGAGAGAGAGAGACAGAGAGAAGGGAGAGGCCCAGAGCAGTCTTCATAGTTGACAGCATTAGCTTTCCATGTAGTTTCACTCCACAGGTGGGCGCAGGGCTGTGCAGGGCAGGAACTGGGTCAGGAGCCTCCGGCATAGGCCCCGGCAAGAACTGAACTGGAGGCACACCCCAGTTCAGCATATGGGTTCTCATGGGCCGGAGCCGGGATTCGATCCTGGCTAGAACTTCCAACTATATGTTGCATAAGAGCAGAGAGAGTGGATACCCTTGCCTTGTTCCTTTTCTTAGGGGAGAAATCACTCAGTAGGTGCTTTGTTTTTTACCAAATTGATTTTTAAATTGGTGGTGCAGCACATTTACTTATTGATGGAGAAGGGTTCTGATGTCTTATGAAATGGTCAGGTGGTCTGTGTGGCTCAAAAGGTCAACTGTCCTGTCTCAAAATATTTCTCCTAAGGTGAGCAAATTCACTGGCTAGACACATTGTTTTTAGTAAAGGAACATTTTTAATGCAAATCCTCTTGAAAGGGTTATCATTTTATACTGTTAGTTTGTGGAATAGTTCATCTGTTTGTTTATTCCTTATCCAGCATGAAAAGTATGGAAGGGGTGAAGGAAGAAAGGAGGGACAATTTTGGAAGCAGAGAATACCTCCACTGGCCAGCACTGTGCCTTTTTTAGTTGCAACACAGACAGGAGCATTGAAAAGAATCCGAAGCCTAATTTAACTGTTTAAAAATGTGCATCGTGTTTATATGAACTATAATTTAAGAAGTGCAAACACTGTGTTAGAGAATTTTATTTTATAATGTATTTTTAAATGGTTCTGCACTTGTTTAATCTACTGCATTTGTTGATGCCTCCCAAGTACATCTTCCAGGACGCAGAAACATCCTGCTAATGACAGCCCTTTTGTCAGGGATGACAGCATGTCATTATTTTACTTACAAAACAAGGAGACGATATAACACCAAGTTGTAAGGATGAAACAAATTATATTTCACAAGAAAAATAACTTTTTTACTTCATTTGGGAACATAAGTATAGTATTTTATATCTTCTCAAATTTTGAGAAATTCCAAAGTATTAGTCCATAGAGACACTAAAAATGTGAAAGTGTTATATTTTCTGTTGCAGTTTTACTTATAAAAAGTTATTTACAGTTTAATAGCATTGAAAATTTGTTCTATATACTTATTTAATACAGATCACTCGGTGTTTAAGGTTGTGCTAGATGAAGTCTGGAGACAACTCTTACGGACCTATTATTTTATAATTTGATTGTCTTATTTCCTAGAGTATAATGATAGCACATTTTGTCTTTCTTTGCTGAACTTCCAAAAGACCTGTTCTATAAAATGTATTACTTTACTTATTTTGGCTTTTACCCCATAATTGCTGTGGTGGAATAACATTCTAATAGCTTTCACAACTGTGAAGTTTATGCTACTTCTGTTTTGTACGTCAGGCTGCAAATAAGCTCCACCCAGCAAGAGTTTTCTTTAAGTATAGGGCACTTTGCCAGGAGCAGGATGAGAACTGTGATTAATAGGCAAAAGGTTAAAGATGAAAGTGCCTTGGTGTAGCCAATATAATTTTCAAATTGATGAGAAGGAATCAAAACTCACGATAGGCAAAGGGACCATAAGAAAATGCCCACCTGCTCTCAAATAGTTTAAGTTTCCTGGTATGGCTGAGTGAGGTTCCTGGGGACTGACAGGGCTTGAATGGGACTGTAGAGCCACTCCAGGCAATCTCTGAGGACATGTACAGAGAACGAGGATAGAGTACAAACATCACTCCATCTATAAAACGACCGTAAATTACAACCAGTGAACTCAATTTCAATCCCAGACAAGATTCCAGAATATGTTATCAAAGGGTGATTTGTGAGGACATACTGGTATTAGAAAACCAATAAAACTGGACCAATTGTGTGTTCATTTGGTGAACCAGCAAGTAGCTCTGGTTATTCCATTTTGTATAGAGTTACTAGATCCAGGAACTGTAGTAGGCTAGAGTCTATGGATTTTATGAGGGCATCTGACACATTTTGTCATAATATTCCTGTCAACAACATGAATAAATATAGACTGGTTACAAAGATACTTGAGTAGTTAGCCCTAAAGTTTGCTTAAATGTCTATGTCTTCCACAGTTATAGGCCTAGTTGGCGCATCTAGCTCAGAGCTTGGATCTTCTGGGTGTGATGTGCAGTCCTCTTCCACTGATCAGTGTAGGGTGGATGGGTGGAGGGGGTTTTAGTCATGTTACCAAACAGAGCAGCCAGGGCTGTGGAAGGCAAATTTCTAAAAAAGTCTAGAAGGAATGAATTTGGTATATTCAGTAGAATGAGACATGGTTTTGGACTGCAGTATTTTTTTTTTTTTAAGATAAGGGTTTTATTTATTATAAAAAACAGTTATAGTCTATAATGGCAACATATCATTACCGGTACTAAAAATACAAAACACCATTGTAATCTAAAGTTGAATTAGAAGATTTTCCTAATGATATTACGGATGAGATATTAGAATAAGGGAAGTTTGAGGTCTCTCTTATTCTGTCTTAGTGAGATCAGCCACATTGAAGTATTCAATTCTGGGCACCATACTTTGAAACAGATATAGAACACAGGAGCAAATTCCAAGAAAATTATGTAGAATGAGGAAGAAATTCAAAATCATGTCACAGGGGAAACAGCTGAAGGAATTGGAAGTGTTGACCTGGAGAAGAGAAGACATGGCATGTTCCTGACAGCTTTCTTCAAGTGGGGTTGTTCCTCGGGGATCTTAGGAGGTCTAGGACCAGAGAAGGCACCAAGGAGGGAGATTTGGGCTCAGCGTGAGAAAAAATTTTCTGACAAACTAAAGTGGCACACGATGCATCAGGCTGCTTTGCAAAGTGGACTGTTGAAATAGAGTCTGACAACAATTTATCTAGGTTGGAATAAACTCAGTGAATCCATCCACAGCTTGTACCAAGTTCTCTTTATGATTTCTTTCAAACCTGTTGTTTTATAAATTTGTAAATTTGGTATCAGTGGCAGTTAGTTAGTTGATATAGTCATTTATCTGTACTCACAGTATTCTGGTTTTTAATTTGAATATTATTCAAGTTTAAATAAGCAAATTTTTTTTAAATATATTTTTATTTATTTATTTATTTTTGAGGGAGCGAGAGAGACAGAGAGACAGAGACAGAGAGAGAACTGAGCTGGGGGAGCTCCCAGTTCAGCATATGGTTCCGCACAGGCCAGGGCCTGGATTCGATCCTCGGTCCCCAGCGCTACAAAGTGAGCGCTTAACCCCATCCGGCTTCCCCTCAAATTTTTACTGTGTAAAATTTTATGATTAGTTTGTTTCAACCTACTCTTGTGTAATAGCATTGCTAGGCACATGTGGTGGTGCCAAACTTAGTTATAGGAGCCATTTTTACCATGTTAAGAGGTGCTGCATCTAGAGTAAGTACTCCTCTAATAATCCAAGTGCTGTTTTCATTTTAGTGCCCTGGAGCAAATATTTAATGAAGCTGTCTCTTTTCCTTTGTGAGTAGCAAGACAAGTAGAGGCTACTTGAGTAATATTATGTACTTGAGAGAGAAAAAAAATTACCTCCCTCTTGACTTTGCTAAAATTCTATTTTTTAATTGTCCTAATATTAGCCAGAGATGTGTGAACATTATATTTGAAGAAAGTAAGAGGATTTAGCTGAAGTACACATTGTAGGTAAATAAGATAGAAATGGTTACAGGCATAGATGCTCGTTTTTAGTAGACTTGGATTTAATCCCAACTTCTCCACCTAGCTCCAGCTGTCTCTTTATCTATGAAATGGGTATAACCATAATAACCTGAGGGTAAAGTAACTAATTTAGGGACAATAAATTAGGCTTGAAGTATTTTTCCTATTTGTGGTTTTCTGACAGAATGTTAAATTTCATAAAAATCACAGAATGTTAAAACTGAACGGGAACTTTAGAGTTCATTTGGCCCAGTACCCTAATTTTATAAATGAGAACAATAAGATATGAAAAAGTCAAGAGTTGTCTCTGGGATCAGTGTAGCTGGAGATGAAAGGGCAGTGATTTCTTCCCACTTCATGGAAAACTCATCTTAAAACAAGAATTGTAAAGATGTTTTCATCATTTTTAGTTCTATTTTATGGAAAATATTTCAAGTGTAAATCTTTCTTAGAGATACGATGGAGAAATAATTACTCTGAAAGACCCTGAATTCCAAGATTTTGTGTCAGAGTCAATATCATCATGCCAGTTTTTAAATTTATTTATGTATGTATGTATGTATGTATGTATGTATGTATGTATGTATTTTTGACAGAGAGAGAGAGATACAGAGACAGAGACAGAGAGAGAACTGAACTGGGGGAGCTCCCAGTTCAGCATATGGTTCCGCATGGGCTGGGGCCGGGATTCAATCCCTGGTCCCCTGCGCTGCAAAGTGAGCTCTCAACACACTGAGCCATCCGGCTTCCCCTCATGCCAGTTTTTAAAATTGTATTTAGATGTAAACAATGTCATAATTATTACTGTATGACACAGTACAGTAAACTCTTACTATATATGCATTTACTTCGTTTGACCAGCATAGTTGCAGTAACATCTTCAGTTGAACTTTATTTTTCAGAATTAAAAAAATAATAATAATTTCAGTAAATGTATGCTCTATTTTCTAGATGTCCCCTGAAGAAAAAGTTTGTAAGTACTGTGGAGTCAGCTATCTAATACTTCATGAGTTTAAAGCTATGGAAGAAAAAGTGAAAGCGATGGAAAAAGAGATGAATTTTTATCAAGGAAGTGTAGAACGTGAAAAAAGACTTCAAGAAAAGCTACAGTCTCTTAGCCAAGATTTTGAACAGTACAAAATTGACAATGAATCCAAAACAGAAAGGTTGGAGTATGTTTTTTTCTGTCATTTATTTAGTTTGAAAGAAAAGTACAGAAAATAAATAGATTTTCAGAGTTCTTCTAGAATTTCTCTATATCAGGTATAATTTACACTTTAATACATTTGAGTTCATTATTAATAATTAGAGTATAATTGTTAGTTATAGTGTGAGCATTTTTGAGGCATATATTTACTCTGAGTGATTAAAAACCAATTGATTCTGTAACTAACTATACATTGAGATGGGTCAAGTTTTATTTATATATATATATTTTATCATTAGGAAGCTTTGTCAAAAATCAGGTGAATTTTGGTAGGTTTTGATACTTAACATTTGTTTTAAATGGCCTTGAATATTTGGATTTATAAGATAAGATTTTCAAGTGTTGAAAATAATTCATTTATTACTTGTATTTGTTTTCAGTTGGTTTTCTTGATTATACAAACATATACACACACATATCATTATATGTAAGTAGTGACTGTCTTACCTTTTCATTTCTAATAATGAATATCTCTCCACCCCGCTCCACTTCTTTTTGTCTCATTTACTTGGATCAGACCTTCAGAACAGTGTGGAACAGAAAACTCATAGAGTGCATCGTGGTCTTATTTCTGATTTCATGTGAACCTGTCTAGTGTGCTTCTTTGTTAAATAGAACATTTGCTAATGGTTTCTTAAAGATGCCTTTTTTTATCAGTTAAAGGAATTCACCTTATATTTCTAACTCTTTAAGGTTTATTATTTTTTTTATCAGGAATAGTTATTGAATTTTGGTAAATGCTTTTTTGTCTTCTATTGGGCTGATCATAAGATTTTTCTCCTTTAATCTGTTAATGTAATGAGTAATACTAATAGATTTTCTAATATGAACTTATATTTGCATAAAGCCATTTGATCATGGTATATTTTTTAGGGTTCCCTAATTTATGTATTTGCTTACCTTCTTCATGATTTTTTCCCACAGCTATGAGCATTCTGTACTGTTTTCCTATAAATACTCCCTTAAATATATGTATTTAAAGGAAAATTTCTATGAGAATAGTAAGTGGAAAAACATTATCACTTGCCATAAAATGAAGGTAAAAAATAAATAATTATTAAAATAAAATGTATTTAGTCTCTGTACCACTAAAATAATTGCCTCTATTACTAGTTATATGTGAAACAGTTCATGAAGCTTATTGTTTTAATATGATGCTGGGTTAAGAAAGCTGCCATCTTTTGTGTGTACCAGCATTCTGAATAACATGAATTGCCTGCTCCTTGCTTTGGCTGATCGCCTTCAGGAAAAATATGCCTTGTATCTTTTTTGGGTAGTAGAATTTCGATGATTTACTATGTTTCCAGATAATTATTTGTTTATTTATAGATTTAACTCTTCATGAACTAATTTTGTAAATTGGTATTTTCCTGGAAAATCAAACATCTCACATTTCAAATTTCTTGATATTTGGTAATATGTAGTATTTTCTTATATCCGAGTTTTCCTTTGTATCTGTTATGACCCCCTCTCTCTTTTCTTGGGTTGATCATGGGTTTTGAGGAACAAGGGAAGGAGAAAGAGAAGAATAAAGGAGAAAACTTTTCTAGGATTTTTAGCTTAATTAAATGTTTCTTTTCTATTTCATTAATTTATAGTCGTATTTATATTTATTTATTATCCTTACAATTTCTTAGTTTTCTTACTAGTTTTATCAAAGGCTTAGTTCATTTGTTTTTAGTCTCTTTTTCACATAAGTACTTTGAAATTATCAAGTGTCCCTATGGCAACAAGCTTTGGCAACAACAGCCGTTTTGGTAACAGTGTTTTATTTTCATTTACTTTTTTTTTTTTTTTAATTGTTTTAGAGAATGAAACAGAGACAGAGTCAGAGAGAAGGGAGAGGGCCCAGAGCAGTCTCCATAGTTGTATGTCATTGGTTTTGGACATAGTTTCATTCCAAACAGGTGGGTGGGAACCTCAGTGTGGGTACCAGGCTGGGGGCCTCTTACATGGGAGGCATGCCCCCTCGAGCCAGGGGCCAAACCTGGGGCCTCCCACATGGGAAGCTCCTCCTGGAAAGAACTGAATCTGGGGGACTCCCATATGGGAAGCACACCCCAATTCAGCATACAGGTCCATGCGGGCCAGGGCCAGGACTCAATCCTCCAACCCTGGGGCTGCAAAGTGAGCACTCAACCTGCTGAGCCATCCTAGCTTCCCCTCCTTTACTTTTCAATAAGTTGGGAGTTCAGATTTTATTATTATTAGTTTCAGGTATACAAAGCAACAATGATTAGACATCTACACATCTCACAAAGCGATAATGCCAACAAGTCTACTACCCATCTGACACTATACATAGCTATCATGATACTGTTGACTCTATTCCCTATGCTGTACTTTACATCTTATGACTGTATAGTTTTTAAAATTATAGTTGACATTCAATATTATTTTATATTAGTTTCAGATGTACAGTGTAGTGGTTAAGCATTTATATAATTTATGAAGTGATTCCCTCTAATAAGACTAGTACAGATCCAACACTATACATAGTGTTCAGAATATTATTAACAATATTCCCTATACAGTACTTCACATCCTCATGATTTATTTTCTTTTTAATTTAAGAAATTCTTGGGAGAATATCCTTAAGTTTTTAAGTGGATACATTTTTTTATGTCTATTTTTATTCCACTGTGGACAAAGAATGTGATTTATTTAGGAGAACTTACTGAGAGTTTAATAAACAGTGAGTTTTTAGAAATACTCCATAGCTACTTGAAAAGATACATATTCTTTGTTTTAGGGATATAATTAAAAAAAAATTTTTTTTTAATTGTTTTTGACAGAGAGAGAGAGAGAGAGAGAGAGAGAGATATACAGAGACAGAGAGAGAACTGAACTGGGGGAGCTCCCCAGTTCAGCATATGGGTTCGCACAGGCCGGGGCCGGGATTCGATCCTTGGTCCCCGGCGCTGCAAAGCGAGCGCTCAACCCACTGAGCCATCCCGGCTTCCCCAGGATATAATTTTTTAATAGATCCATTCAATTACTTTGGATAAGTGTGCTATTCAAATTCTATGTATCTATTTATTTTTGACTATTTCATTTGACAGATCATAAGGGAATATTAAAGTCTTCCAAAATGAATATGGATTTGTCAGTTTTTGTCAGTTTTGTTTCAAAGTTAAGTTGATGGAATATGTATATAGGGCCTGTGTTCTTTGAGAGAGAGAGACAGAGACATATTATGTTAGATTTTGTTAGCTTATAAGTATTTCACTTTGGGGGGCACTAATTTAACTGATAATTTGTTTTTAATTTCAAATTCCATGTGTTCATGGCATAGGAAAGTTACTGACTTTTGTATCTTACAGCCTTGCTATGATTGCTTATTAGTTTCAAGAGTTTTTTGTTCTTTCAGATTTTCTATATAGACGATCAATCATGTCATCTGTGAAAAAGGACAGTTTTATTTCTTCCATCCCAAATTGTCATCCCTTATTTCCTTTTCTTATCTTATTGAATTAGCTAAGACTTCCAGTATAAGTTAAGTAGTAGTTGGTGGGAGGGTCATCCTTGTATTCTTTTTTTTTTTTTTTTTAAAGATTTATTTTATTGATTTTTGACAGAGAGAAACAGACAGAGACAGAGAGCAGGGGGAGGGCCAGAGCAGTCTCCATAGTTGACATTGGTTTTCCATATAGTTTCACTCCACAGGCAGGCACAGGGCTGCGCAGGGCAGGAACTGGGCCGGGAGCCTCCAACATAGGTCCCGGCAAGAACTGAACTGGGGGCACACCCCAGTTCAGCATGTGGGTCCACATGGGCCAGGGCCGGGATTTGATCCTCGGTCCTCGGGGCTTCAAAGCGAGCGCTTTACCCGCTGAGCCATCCCAGCTTTCCCCATCCTTGTATTCTTGATCTTATCAGGGCAGCTTCAAGTTTCTCACTATTAAGTATGATGTTAGCTGTGTGTTTTTTGTAAGTGTTCTTTAGAAACTTGAAGTTTCTTTCTATATCTAGTTTGCTGAGAGTTCGTAACCATAAATGGATGTTAGATTTTGTCCATTTTCTCTGCATCTATTAATATGATCATGTGATTTTTTTCTTTTGCCTGTTGATGTGATGTATTGCATTTATTGATTTTTGAATGTTGAACCATCTTTGCATATTTGGAATAAACCCCACTTGATATTGGCATATGATCATTTACACATGAAGACTGTCCAGAAAAAATTCAGCCATTGTCAATATAATGAAAACTGTTACATGGCTGGATACTTTCTAGACAGCCCTTGTGTATTTTTTATTTCATTTGCTAGTATTTTGTTGAAAATTTTTGCATCTATGTTCACAAGAGATGCTGATTTATAATTTTATTTTCTTGTAATGTCTTTGGTTTTCGTATTTGGGTAATGCTGGCCTCGCTGAATGAGTTTGGAAGTTTGTTCGTTGCTTCTGTTTTCTGGAAGAGAGAATTGATATAATTATTTTTTCTTGAATGTTTGGTAGACTTTACCAATGAACTCATGTTGGCCTGGTGCTATCTATTTTGGACATTTATTCATTATCAATGCAATTTTTAAAATAGATATAGTTCTATTCAGATGTTTATTTATTTTTGTGTGACTTTGGCATTTCTTTCAAGGAATTGGTCCATTTCATATGACCACCATTCCTATCATGTTTGTGGGCCTAGAGTTATTCATACTATCTCTGTATTATTATTCTTTTAATGTTCATGGAATCTCTAGTGATGTTTCCTTTTCATTTCTGTTACTAGCAATTTTTCTCTCATTTCTTTTTCTTTGTTAGCCTTGCTTGAAGATGATCAATTTTATTGATCTTTTTAAAGAACGAGCTTTTGGTTTTGTTGATTGCTCTCTATTGATTTCCTATTTTAACTTCATCAATTTCTGCTCTAAATATTATTACTTATTTTCCTTTGCTTTGATTTAATTTGCTCTATTTTCAGTTTGCTAAGATGGGAGTTTAGATTATTAATTTTAAGTCATTTTTCTAATAAATGCATTTGATGCTACACATTTCTCTCTAAGCACTGCTTTTGCTGCATCCCCCAAATATTAATGTTATATTTTTATTTTCATTTAGTTCAAGGTTTTTAAAATTTCTCTTGCAATTTCTTCTTTGACCCATATGTTATTCAGAAGTGTATTGTTTAACCTCCAAGTATTTTGAGATTTCCCAGCTCTTTCTGTTTGATTTCTAGTTTAATTTTACTGTCGTTTGAGCACAAACATTGTATGATTTTTATTTTAAATTTGCTAAGATGTGCTTATGACCCAGAATGTGATCTGGTTTGGTGAATGTTCCATGTGAGCTTGAAAAGAATATATATTCTGCTATCGTTGGATGAAGTAGTCTATAGATGCCAATTATATTCAGTTGATGGATGGTGGTATTGAGTTCAACAATGTCCTTACTGATTTTCTGTCTAATGTATTTATCAATTGCTAAGAGTAGAGTATTGGAAGTCCCCAAGTCTACTTGTGAATTTGTCTATTTCTCTTTGAGTTCTATAATTTTTGCTTTACAAATTTTATAGCACTGTTGTTTGGTACGAACACATTTAGGATTGTTACTTCTTCCTGGTGGATTGATCCTTTTATCATTAGATAATGTCCTTCTTTGTCATTACTAATTTTGTTTGCTCTGAAGACTACTTTATCTGATAGGAGTATAGCCACTACTACTTTTTGTTCTTTTAAAAACTCTTTACATGGTATATATTTTTTTCATTTTTTTACTCTCATCCTACCTATGCCATTGAATTTGAAGTGAGTCTTACAGACAGCATTGACGCTGGAGGCTCCCAACTGAGAATCTCTGACACAGAACATGGGTAGGGAGCAGTATTAGGAGTGCTACTAGTCCTGTTTTTCACTGCTTCCGTTGGCTGCTTTGCTGCCATTTAGGTATGGAGGTTTCACTGACATGAGGAGTAAAAGAAAATGGAATGCTTACTACCACCAACTTATACTGCTTTCTTTAGACTCATTGGTGCAGGGTGGGATTTGAGGTTCAACTTCCCGTTGGCCTTGCTGTCAATACCGTGGTGGGAAAGTTGAAGCGTATCTTGCTTTTGCAAGAGGGGAATGAAAGGTCAGCTCCTAGCTTATCCCACTGATACCACACCAGCCAGGTGAATTGGAGTGCACTACCTGTTCCCATGGGGCAGGGGTGAGAGAGTGTGGAAGATAAATTCTCTGCTGAACTGCAGCCCTGGGGAAACTGGAGTGGGGAGGTATGGTTTTACAGTGAATGATTGACTAAAGAGGATATTGTCAAGAATGTTTTCTGTTGTTTAATCACCCTTTCCCTGTTCAGCTAAGTAGATCAGACTTTGGGGGGAGGTTTTTTGTTTGTTTTGTCTGTGGCCGTGGGTGCCTCTGGGTTGGAGACTTCTGCAGCACCTTGTCCAGGATATATGGGAGACAATAAGGAAACTCAGGGATCTCATTGCCTTGGTGGTGTTTCTTGAGTGCCAAGGTCTCTAGGTCATTTGCTTTCTCCTTTCTACCTTTCAGAGTCTTCCTGTGCTTGTGTCATGTTATGATCAGGGTATTTTTGTTGTAAGAGGGAAGGCCTGAAAGTAATGAGGCTGCTCCATCTTGGTTGTGACCTTGCGTTGATTTTTTTAGTCAAATTCAATATTACTTCAAATAACTAAGAACATAAAAAAAATAATTGATTAAATTCTCACAAATGTCAATAACTAGCTCACAAGTCAGTAGTTATATAAATGCATCATCTCTCTGTGCTTGTTAAGCATTTCCTCTTTGACATCTCTTCTGCTCATGCCAAAATGAGGCTGTGCAGTAGGAGAGGCCTGTCCATGAGGAATCAGACATAAGAGTTCTGTTGATCATAGTTTAAGGTGACCAGATTTTAACATTGGTAAAGCGGGACACCATTGACCGGGGGGGGAGGGGGTTCTTGATTAAAAATTTGGTCTATCTCCCGCTGTTCCCTAGTCTGTCGTGCATTCTTTCCAAAAATTAGGACTTTTTTAAAACGCCGCAGGACGCGGGACAAATTGTTAAAAATCAGGACTGTCCCACCAAAAGCGGGACATCTGGTCACCTTATCATAGTTAGCCATTCTCACAAATCAGATGAGCCATATTAGTCAAGTGTAGAGCAGCAGTCAGTTCAAGGCAGGGGCATAGGTAGGAACCAAGGGTTAATAGAGTCAGATACAGTACACAGTTTGGGATCAGATGAACAGAGAGTGTCTCTGAGTTTATAAATGAAGAGAGTTGATGGAAATAGGTGTACCTGGCTGGAGTAGAGAGTGATTAGGCAAACAAGGCAGATTTTGTTAGTTGCAATTTTTCCCCTGCCAAACCTACCTCCCACATAGACCCGTTATATCAGATAGGAATACATTCTGTAGGAAGTGGCTTAAATGGACGAGGGTTTATTTGTTTCCTGAATCAAGAAGGGTATAGGCAGCTCAGGGATATTATCAGGGACCCAGCCCCTTTCCAGCTCTCACTGCGTCTTTCTCAGGGAGTAGGCCTTCAGCCTCATGCTGGTTTTCTCAGCTCTCAGGATAGCTTCTGCAGTGCCAGAAGGCAGGAATATGAAGAGGGAAGCAGTCAGCGGAAATGCCTATATTAGGAGACCAAAAGCTGCAGGGGAGTCTGGGGAACAGACTTCAAAGAGTCGGCTCACTGCTTCCTGAAATAATACTGGGTTCTGATGTAAGGAGGAAGACACTAGCAGGGCCTGCCTCCCTTCACCACTACATTTTACTCCAGAAAATGACCTGTGTGTGCTTGCCTTAGTCTCTTGAGAGGAAGAAACAATAGTGTCTCAAAGAAAAGGAATATGCCCTGGGCTCCCTTTCTAAAATTTCTTGTCTTCTATACATGTCTTGTCCGGGTTCTACCTTTTCTACTTTTGTAGAACTCTGGTGTTTATGGAAGTAGTGTAGGAAGCCTACATGTTAAAAATGTCTGGGACACCTGAATTTTTAATTATCAAGATTTTGTAGAAAAAGAACTGATGTAAAAGTTCTCACGGGATGGGGCATATGTCTCAAATATCTGAGGGCCTTCTCAAACCCTCACCTCTGTCCTAAAACTCTGATTTGGAGCAGAGAGAGAATCTGTGCAGTGAAATGTAAGCTGTTACTGATGTGAATGTGAGTGGGCATATGAACATGGGAAAGGCAGAGAATACAAATAATTGAGTACCATTTGGAAAAGCATTTATTCTTCTCTAGGCCACTGGAAAATGGCTTTAAGACATAGGGTTGTTAACAACTAAATTAAACCTATAAGTTCATATCATATTTTTCTTAGCCTAGATGTATAAATATGCATTTATTATATTGCTCTGTGTACTATACACTACTTAAACTTTGAGAAACCTAAGCACGTTTATTCACACCATGCAGTTCTAACACCAACTAATCCTTTTATTGTCTTTTCATTTTTCTCCCTCACCAGCACTAATTTGTGTTCCAGACCAGAGTTCTTAGGTATAGAACATATTGTCTTCCTTTATCACATCTCTCAGTGGACATGTGCAAACAGCAAATAGAAGTTGACAGGTGTTTTTACTATTAGTATAAATAATATTTACATGGGTTCCCTTGTTATTAGATCTAGCAAGGTTATAGAGACTGATATTTATTCAGCAACATTGATAGATCTATGTATATATGTATATCTTTTATTACCCTTATAACTCTGAAAGCCCTTCTGTGTATCATTATATTGTTGCTATAGCAACATGGTTACCAAAATAAGGAACTTTTTTGTGTGTGCTTTGTCTTTTTTTCCCTCCAAGCTTTAAAATCAGCATTGTAGAGTTTCAGTCCAAGATATTCAGCCTTCTTTCTATTTACCTTTCCCCTTGAACTCCCCTTACTTAAAATGAGTTATTTATCATTATAACATAAAGTACAATTTTTATTGGACTAAATCCTAGTGGGAATTATAAGAATGAATGAAGGGGACCACTGTATGATATGGTATAAACAGTAGAGGCTCTGCTATTATCTAGTCCTATGACTTTGTCTTGTAATTTTTATATACCTTTCTTTTTTCACCTATAAAATGGTTGGAGAAACAGCTACTTCACATGGATGACATATACATTACTCTGTGCCTAGCAAGAATTCAGTTATCTTTCACTTCCGTTTTCTTCCCTTTTTTCCTTTTCATGTTTGTTAACTAAGGTTAATAGTTTTTACTTTCTCCCATAGATATCATCACTTCTCACCTACCTTAGATATTTAAGCATTGCCTAATATCACAAGGGAAATTCTTGGATCTAAGAAATATCTCAATCTCAGCTCTAACTACAACAATTAATTCCAGTTGAATAGGGATTTTAATATACCTAGCCCAACTTTGATTAGATACAGACCCTGTGTTTCTGCTCAGTAGAGTAGAGATTTTATAGAAAACATAACTTTAGAAATTGTTACTTTCATTTATTATACTCACCCTATTTCTCCCCAAAAGGATATGAGGTGCTTTAAAGAACATAGTAAGGTTAATAACATAGGTGGGGCTGGAGGAGACAGATGTTGGACAAAAACCAAGAAACCAAATATGTCAACCCTGAGGGTCAACAGTTAAGTACAGCTATCCTGCAACTCCTTTTATCTGAGCTTCGGGCATTTCTGTACACATAGCCTTTTTGTAGTAGTGGGAATGGAATAGGGGTTGGGAAGGTGGGTTTTTTTATTGTTTAATTGTAATTTTGAGGTGGTTATGAGAAGAAGTAAGCACAGTGCTTACCTACTCCACCATCTTGATTGGAAATCCCAGATGCTTTCTCATTTAAACCTTTTAGGGAATCTTAGCTCTAGTTTCTTAATTTCCTTTTGGTTCCAAGGAAGGGATTTTTGCCTGATTTTTAGCAGTTTCTTTGCCATATCAAATGTTTTGTTAACCTTTATCTTAGTATTGTCAAAGTATGTTCTAAAGTAAGCCCCCCACTACACCCCCAAAATGGTTTCATACTAAACTAAGATCAGAAATAACAGGTTAAGACTTCTCAGAGCTTTTACTACATTAATGTGTAAAGTGAATCACCAAGGGAAGATGGATATGGAGTATTTTCCAAACTTAGAATTTAACCATAGAATACTTTTTCAATGACTTCCTTGGAATGTACTTTGAGGAGCAATGTTTTGTTTTTAATATTAATTTAATAATAATTCTATGTGATTTATTTAAAGAGGTGTTCATTGCACAACATATATAAACAAAACAGAAACTGACTCATGGTTACTGAGAACAAACTGATGGTTGCCAAAGGGGAGGGGGACAGAAGAGCTGAAAAAGGTGAAGGGATTAAGAAATACAGAATAATCATGGGAATGTAAAGTATGGCATAGGGAATATAGGTCAGTGATGTTGCAACAACTATGTATAGAGCCAAGCTCTATCCACCTTGAGCACTGTCCTGCATATAGTTGATGTCCAACACATTTTATTGATGATGATGTTCATTGTGGATTGAAGATGCTATTTCATTAGGGCGGGCTCTGAGTTACAGTTTTAAGTTGGATTCTAAAAGTGAACTCCCTTAAGAGGGCAGCTTCTAGACTTTCACAGTCTAAAGAGATTCATAAGTATTTGGATCAATTTGTGGTACATCCCAAATAACTTACAAAATCAAGTACCTTTATAAAAGTCAGAATCAAGGATCTATCTTGGATAGTGTTCTTCTCAATGGTGTGTAAACCAAAATAGCTTTTATTAAGTAATTGGATGTCAAGTAATACAAATTCTCTGCTAAGATAGCATATTATAAGTAAGATGACCATGAAATTTATAATCCAAATTGGAAATTTGTGTGTGTGTGGGGGGGGGGGGCAGTAAAAGGGGTGTTATCAAGAATTATAAAGAATTAGAGCAGTTTTAGGTTTACAACAAAATTAAAGGGGAGGTACTGAGCTTTCCCATATCCTCCCTTTCTTCACAATGCATAGCTTGCCTTAACAACTTTACTACCAGAAGTGTGTGTTTTTTGTTTTGTTTTGTTTTGCTTTTACCAAGGATGAACCTGCATTGATACATCATAGTCACCCC
>PVKE010009296.1:0-45205 GCA_004027555.1 Craseonycteris thonglongyai | reverse complement strand
GGGAGGGAGAGAGGGAGGGGAGATGGGAGAGGGCACCAGCATTATGGACACACTCAATGGTTTGGTGGTTACCCGGAGAGGAGGGAGGAGGGGGGAGGGAGAGTTGTGGGGGGAGGTGGGAGTGGGCACCGGATATGTGGTGGTGGGGGCGGGGGCTGGTTCTGGGAGGTGAGCACATAATGCGATGCATGGGTGATGTGATGTGGACTTGTGCATCTGGAAACTATCTAATTGTTACCAACCAATGTCACCCCATTACCTTTAACAATAAAAAAAAAAAATTTTTTTTTTAATTGCAAAAAAATCTCATGTTTTGTTTTGTTTTATTACCTTCACAGGCTGACATTTCTTTCTTTCTTTCTTTCTTTTTTGCTAAATTTATTGGGGTGACAGTGGTCGGCAATATAGTTTTCAGATATACAAGTCTACGTCACATCACCTTTGCATCGCATTATGTGTCCACCACCCAGAATCAGCTCTCCTTCCATCACCATATATCTGGTGTCCACTCCCAACTCCCCCCATAACTCTTCCTCCCCCTGCCCCCCTTCCCCTCAGGTAAGCACCAAACTATTGAGTGTGTCCGTAAGATTTTTTTTCTTTGTTACTTTCAGTTTTATATTCCACCTATAAGTGAGGTCCTACATTTCCTGATTCTTTCAGTCTGACTTATTTCACTTAATAAGATGGTTTCAAGGTCCATCCATATTGTCACAAATGACTTCATCTTTTTTCACAAAAGATTTCATCTTTTCTTATCCAATGTGTAAATGTACCACAGCTTCTTTATCCAGTCATCTATCAAAGGACACTTTGGTTGTTTCCACGACTTGGCCACTGTGAACAGTGCTGCAATGAACATTCGAGTACAGATACCTTTGCAGATTAAGGTTTTCAGATTTTTTTTGGTAGATACCCATCATAATGTTTAACAACATTTACGAATTTGTTTGGGGGCTTATTCAAAGCGGTGTTGGACCACATGCAAATCCATCCTGGTCTGCTTGCAGCCCACAGGCCTCAGGTTGGACAAGCTTGCTCTATAATAAATCATATCCTAATGATTCTGCCAGGGGATACAAATAAATGTTCCTTAGCCAGGCGATATTGCAGGTGAGAGTCTTCAAAGATGAAGAAGCATTCCCCAGTACAGAAAGCAGGAGTAAGACCTTGCAGGAGAATAGCATGCATGAAGGCTTGAAGACCTTCAAGAACATCATATGTTGGGAAGCCAGGATGGCTCAGTGGGTTAAGTGCTCACTTTGCAGCCCCAGGGACCAAGGATTGAATCCCGGCCCTGGCCCATGTGGACCCATGTGCTGAACTGGGGAGTGCCCCCAGTTCGTTTCTCACTGGGGTTAGACCCCAGCCCAGTTCCTGCCCTGTGCAACCCCACCCACCTGTGGAATGAAACTATGTGGAAAAACCAATGATGTGCAACTATGGAGAGTGCTGGGACCGCCCCCTTCTCTCTGTCTTGTATCTCTCTCTCTCTCTCTCTCTCTGTCAAAAACAATAAAAATAAATCTTTAATGAAGCCAGTATTACCATGATATGAAAGATAGACAAAGATACTACAATAAAAGATATTACAGGCCAACATTAAAAGAAAAAAAAGGGGGAAGCCGGGATGGCTCAGTGGGTTAAACGCTCACTTTTCAGCGCCAGGGACCCAGGATCGAATCCCGGCCCTGGCCTGAGCAGACCCATGTGCTGAACTGGGGAGTGCCCCCAGTTCAGTTCTCTCTCTGTCTCTGTATCTCTTTCTCTCTCTCTCTCTGTCAAAAACAATAAAAAAAAAAAAGAAGAGAACATCATGTTTAGGATAGAGTGACCATCAAATCGGTAGGAGAGAAGGAGAGGGTCCTGAGAAACAAAAATGAAAAGGGAGGCTGAGGTAGGTATTAAGGACCATGTGGGCCATGCTAAGGAGTTTGAATGAAATCCAATAGGCAGCTAAAAATTATAGAAAGATTTTAAGCAGTTAATGTATGGATGTGTGTGCCTGCGCATGTGTAAAAATGGTCAGGTTTGTATTTTAAAGATAACTCTGGCAGCTATGTGAAGGGGGATTAGAAGGAGTAGGATAAGCCTGGAGCTGAAGAGATTGGTTAGGTGCCTGTTGCAATGCCAATTAGCAAAAGATAGATGATAAGAGTTGGAGGGCATCACCTGTCCTGCAGAGTCTATAATTTCCTTTTGAATATACAAGGGCTCTCCGGAAAGTATCCAGCCATGTAACCCTTCTTGTTATACTGACAATGGCTGGATATTTTTCCAGACAGCCCTCGTACAATTATATGAGACATAAATTCAAGCACCATGTAGCTGGTGAGGACCATCCCTCTAAAGCTGTCCTTCACATAAGTTAAATCACACTGTCTCTGAGTACCATTAGGAACCCTGGAAGTACAAGCATCAGGAACCCAGATTCCAGCTGGTTCAGAGGTTAGGAGTTTAAGAAAGGTTTGGGCCAGAGGCTTAACAATGTCACCAAAATCTAGTGAATTTTTGTCCATCTGCTCTGCCTTCCAAGAAAATTAAAACACACACCCACTCCCACAACAAAAACAAATGATACACAGATAGCATGTGTTGACCATTTATTTTGTACCAGGAACTGTTTAAAGTGCTTTAGATGTGTTTACTGGGTTTCATCCTAAGGCAAAGAGACTGATGACCGCCATCAGAACTACACAATTCCCTGACCACAGGCAGCAAGAAATGAAAGCATTTCCTCCTCCCACCACCAAACAGCAGTCACTCCAAATTCATTGGTGTGGCAATGGCGAGGAGATTATACCCAGTGACTGATCAAATCTCATTTTGATGCTGGGGGTGGTGCCAGTGCTACCTGAGGGAAAAATGGGACATTCCATTGTGAAAAGGGCTGACTGGGATGGGGAAGTAAACACAATAGCCATTACGCTCTGCTCTAGCATTAGCCTCAGATGCAAGCCCTAGATCTGTGCCCATCCTTTGTGTGCTTCTCCCAGTGATTTCTGTCACCTTCACAAAGAGGCTATTTAGTCCCATGTATCAAAACGAAGGGAACAGAACATAAAGACTTCTTTTCTTAATTCTAATATTTCCTATTCTTCCAGTATATTATAAGCACACATTTCATGTGTCCCAGTAGGACTGTAAGCTCATTAAAGATATGACCCTTGTCATATTATTTTGTATCACCTAAAGCCAATATCTAGTAAGCATTAATAAATGACTAACCTGAATTGTAATTATGGAGTCTAAAACATATCGACATGATGTCAGAATGCTAACATTTATCTAACTAATTCTGCTTATTTTTGCTTCATGTATTTTGAAGTTCTCTTTATGACATACACATATTTATGATTATGTTTTCCTGATGAACTGACCCTTTTATCATTTGAAAATGTCCCTTTTTCTCCATTTTTTTCTCTATTACCATAGTCACTCTTTGTATATTTCCTATTTGCATGGCATATCTGTTTTTCAGATAGTAAATATACGGGCAATTTTAACAGACTACATCTTCATTTCTTTAAAATAAAGAGAACTGTTTAAACTCAAGCAAAACTTATAAGGCTTACTATATGGTTTATAATATATGTGGACGGAATTTGACATTCACTTACAACCTATCTTAATTTTACTTTTAGAGTGCAACTCCATAGATAACCTATAGTTTGGTCTTGCTTTTTAAAATCTATAGAAGGTCTGTCTTTCAACTGGAGTTTTTAATTCATTAATATTTAATACAGTTTTTTATATCTTTTGATTTAGGTTTACATTTTTATTATTGTTTTCCTGTCTGTCCCCTCTGTTTTTCTTTTTTTTGTTCTTCTCTCTCATTTCTGACTTCTTTAGAATTATTTTAATGTGTTTTAGAATTCCATTTTAATTGAGTTTATTTTTGGATTTCAACAGTTTAAATAAAATGTATCTAAGCATGGTTTTCATCTCTATCCTGCTTCGTGATCACTGAGATTCTTGAATCTGTAAATCTATGTGTTTCACCAATTTTGAGAAGTTTTGGCATTATTTCTTCAATCATTTTTTCTTCCCCATGTTTCTCCTCACCTTCTAGGATCCAATTACACACAAGTTAGATCCTTTCCTTTTGCTCCACATCTCTGAGCCTCTTTATTCACTTTTTTTCTCTCTCTCTTCATCCATTTTCAAGTTCATGGATCCTTCTCTATCTTGTCTGTTCTGCACTTAAGTCCATACAGTAATTTTTTTGTTTCGGCTATTATTTTTTATTATAGAATTTTCATTTGATTTTTTAAAATAGTTTGCATTCTTTGCTGAGTTTGCCTATTTTTATTATAAGCCATAAGGAATTTGTGAGGTGCAGTATACTTCCACCACTAAACCACTGAATCATGGGATCCAAGAGTTGTGGAATATCTTGATCTCATGTAGTTCAGTCTCCTACCCAGACCCTCTAGGACCTCTAGGACATCCTTTACAGACAAATAATAACAGTGATAATAATAATGGCAAAGGTTTAAGTGGAGTTCACTATGCATTTTATAATATTACTTTATTTAATCCTCATAATAACCTTGTGTAATAGGTAGTAATATATCCCTACATTACAGGTGAGGAAAACTGAAGACAGAGGATTAGATGACCCTCCAACTTCTGCTTGAACCTTCACTGTCTCCCAGTTCCACCATGGGAGAGCTATACCTGTAGGAAGCTCCCCTTGTAAAAGTTACTCCCAAAGTTTTTCCTCCCTAACAACTGCAACTCATTTTCATTCAATCTGAGCTCTTTCTTCTTCCTCCAAGATGATAGGAATTCCCAACCCAAACTGAGCTTGCCCTTTCAGTCCATTGCCCTCCCTGCACAAAGGCAATGTTTTCCTGAAGGTATCCCTTGGCATCACTCTAAAGGTTATTGTCTGAATTACAAATTTACCTTTGCCCTTTGCTTCAAGAAAGGCCCCAATTACCACAATGCTTCTTCTTAGGGTCCTGAAGCTCTGGGCAGGCAATAATTCAGATCTCCTTAACAAGCAGGCAGTGGTTCTGTTGTCCAGAGACAGCAGTCAATAAACATTCTGTGCTCTGAACCTCCCCAACCTCCACTTACCTCTGAAACTAATTACCTTACTAACTGGGGAGGCTATACAGCCATGCTAATGAGCTGCTGAACAATGGATTTTTTTCCCCACCTCTCAGAAGAAAAGCCACAATGTGGCAGCAGGGACAGGAGCCTCAGGAAGCTTGGATCAGCCCTTCTCTGAAACTCAGCTCCAGAAATATTCAAAATACTGCTTAGGAGGGAAATGGACTTGGACACAAATTCCTCCTGGTGCTGAACACGTCCATTAATTAGCATTCAGAGAAATAGAGAAATAAAGAAAAATGAAGATTTAAAGGTCACTGCATTCGCATTTCACCCCCATGTCTGAATAGCTATTTGTATATACTAATTTTCCACCCATTCCCTCTATTAATCACCATCTCTAAGGAGCCCAAAGCACAATAGCAGACATGCCTTATGGTGGCAAGATTCTCCTCTGTAAATACCGTGTTTTCCGGCGTATAAGATGACCAGGCGTATAAGACGCTGTAGCGAATATAGGCCTAAACCTATGTTTTAACTGTAAAATTAGGGGTCGTCTTATACGCCTGGTCGTCTTATACGCCGGAAAATACGGTAGTAAAAGAAATCACTGTTTATTTGCTCAACTTTAACATTTTCATGTAAAAGAGAGTCATGGGTTGGTTAAACCTTTAGCTTCCACTAAAAAAAAACCAGACTGACTTTTTGTTTGTTTGTTTGTTTGTTTCTCTACAAAACAGGATCAGAGTCAGACTATTTTTTCTTTTTGTTTCTTTCTTTTTTTAACCAAAATCTGGCAGCTTATGGCTTCCTTCTCTAGAAGGATTTTTTTTTTTTTAACAAAAGAGCCATTAGTGACAGACTCTTTTCTTGTGCGAGCAGAAGAAAGTCGTCACAGTAGTTCATGTGCAAAGAACACAATATGGTATTTAGATTTTAAGCCCATGAGAGCCCATGAGACAGTTCTGGCTTCACAGAGCCATTGGGAATACAAGTAGCTTCTGGTCACCACACTGGCACTAGCCACCCTTCCGCCCCTCCATCCGCAATCACCTGAAAGCTCTTACCTTAAGAGTGCCTTTCCTGTGAGTATTTGGGATCACTTTGGCTCTGTCCACACTGCCCAGCTCTCCTGGAAACGAAGGGCGGTAGCCCTCCCCACCCCCTCGAGAGGAGGACAAGTTCCATAGCAGAGCCCGCAACCCCCACAAGCCTGGAGAAGCAGGAACCAATGTAGTCTCCTGCAGGAGCTCTTCAAACGGACCACGCCACTGCTTCACCCTTCCCTTCCCGAGAAACATTATACACCTTCTGTAAACAGATGGTCTCAGAGAAAACCTGTCCCGGGTGCCTCCTCTGTGGGGAGACCCGTGAGCGTGTGAGGGCTTGGGGTGCCGCAGCACCAGCGAGAGCAGCCCTGAGCTTTGGTAGGCAATGCAGCGTATCTCTTTGTACTGCACATTCACATTGCCTTTCTTCGGTGGTACATACTCCCATACATCAAGTACAAGGTGTTCCCAAAGCTGATGGGAAGAGGAGCTAAGGTCCTGACAATTCACCTCCAAGATCTTTTTCTTCTCTCTCTCTGCAAGCAGATCAGTCATTCTAACCAGTGGCTGTAAAGGTCATATGGGAGATTTGTTGCCATCTTTGAATAACTTCTTACGAACGAGAGAAGAGTATGTTGGGAAGGGGAAAGAACTGATACTTTCCCACAGGTACAGGAGTCCTTCCCATGCATGGTGACAGGACCTCCGCCATCCCTCCCATCCCACTCACATGTGGGCATCACCCAGCTAAAGCTAAGGTTTATTATCATCCAGGTCATAAGAGCATTATTGATTCCCTGGCGTTCAGAAGGCAGTGACACCCAATGAACTCTGCTACATATAAAATAACCAAGAAACTGGCCTCTCTTGTAATACAATTCCAAGTCTTAGGATGCCATCACTTCTATCTAATGGTATACATCCAGGAATAATAAATCTTTTTTTAAAATGATTGAAAGCAGAAGTCGAATACCTGTCTCTAGTATTCATAAGCTGGTTGGGTCTTCTCCTCTGTGGAAGGTGTGGACAAAGCATTTCGTTTTGGTGTGCGTCAGGAGAAGCCTCCAGGAGGCACACAGCCCCTCTCCCGGTTAATAATAAAGACTGCAGGACCCAACAGAGAGGGAAGAACTTTCCTGCTGATAGGGTTTTAAGAACTTCTAAAAGGGGACTTCATTTGCTCAATGGCCATTCAGAGCAGAAAGAGCATACACCATGCCCTGACTCCAGTCAGCCCAGTTCTCTGATACCAGTAGACAACAGGCAATAGGGCCCTCACTTGGGAGAGAAAAGACAGTACCTGGATAGCTAGTTAAGGTTACCAGAATATTGTCAAGCCAACAGCGGAAGAAAGTGAAGGTGTCTGTGGCTCAGTTTCCTTGATCAAAAAATAAACTTTACACTAAGAAGTGTATCCAGGGCAGGCTGGCGCTTAACTAAACCATACCTACAAATAAATTGGAGGACAGAATTAACATGTTTGAGCCAAAGAATTATGAGGGGCAATGTGATGCTTGTGATCCTTGGTTGGCACTCTAAGCTTTACCTAGAAGAGGGGTCCATCACCAGAACCAAGTAGTGGGTCCTCTGAGTCCTAACGGGGCCCCAACCTGCCTATGGCAGAGCTGGGATCGTAGTAATGGTAATGTTTCGCTTGTCTCAGGCTCTCCCCTACAACCCTGCAAAGAGCCCCCAGGCACTGCGGGGGGTCCCCAGGAATGTCTGCTGTGAGTTCATGATCAAGATCCAATCCCTCCTGCTGGTACTGCACTCTCCCTGCTCAGAGCCCCGGCTGCCACTCACTGCACCCGCACCAGCACCCCACACTCCCCGGTGCGTTCGCTGCTTGGTGGTTTATGGCAAAGTGAGGCAAAATTCTCCCATTTCAGTAACACTGGCTGAATCACTTCTGATATCCTAATATTCACAGGTTAGCAGAGCGGCTCTTCCTGTTCTTCCCAACCATTCTCCCTGCCTAGGTTGCAGGGGCTAGCAGAACACAGCAACACAAAAGTGACACCGCCTTTACAGTCACTACGCCGCTCTGATGACGAAAGCTGTGACTACTGGGTCAGTTCAGCCGGCCTGGCTCCGTCTTCCCTCTGCATCCGTTCTCTCGAAGGGGGCGCCTTGGTGCACATGCACAGGCCTTCGTTCCATGCCCTCCCACAGGTAGACAGGCAGGCCCAGATGAGGCAGAACAGGAGCAGCAGCAGGTAGCAGGCTGGAGCCGCGATTCCTCTTACCGTCACACTGGAAAGCTATCCCACATGCTCACAGAGGGGGCCCACAAGGGCCCAAAGCTCTGCGCACAGAGCCAACACACAACGTGGGATCGTCTCTCTCCTATTTATTCCTTCCTCTGACCAACTATACCTGTCACCATCAGACAGACGGCGATGGAAGCAGTACGTTTCTGATTCTAGAGAGATGGCGCACAGTTTTGATTCAGAAATTTAAAAGCTTCCTTAACTCTCCTAAAAGCAAGGGTCAAAGCAGAGTTTGATTGGTGGGATGCTGGGGAGCAATTCTACCTTTTCTGTGAGGTATTGCAAGTCTTCCTATTGCTCCTCAGGTTCACCTGTTCACAGGCGCCACTCAGGGAACATTTGCAGAACAAAACAAAGTTCTATTTCATTCCCACTGTGGAAGAAGGAAAGGGATAGGGAGAGAAGTATAAAGAATGCTTGTTTATCATATTCCATCTTGAGTCCTAAATCAAATCCACCGTTCTCCTGTCTACTCAGTGAAAGACCAACATTTCCACAGGAGTAGGTCTTCACATCCTGCTTAACACTGGAAGCCTAAAAGCACAGAACAGCTCTAAGTGACTTGAAAATACACCAACTGAAAATGTTTTTTGCAGTTCTCATATACTGAGTTGATGGCTAAAATGGAAAACAAATGTTTTATATTACCAAGAACTCTAGATTTCAAAAGTATCCCTTAACGTTTATCTCACTCACACAGGCTTGTAATAGCAGGAATTTTTTTCTTCCTATTCTAGTAGCAAGCTCTAGAGAACAAGCTACTTATACACTTATGCATCCAGCCATCCAGCCATTCTTTTATTTCTTTCATCTGAACCCTGAATTACTTCCATTTTTTGACCTGTATATTGCAAAGAAGTACCAAAATCACATTAGCAGGAACAGGTAGAAGCTTATCATCTTCCTAACCCATCCTTTATCATCTGTATCAGTCAGGATTCAACTAGAGAAACAGAACTACCAGGAGATATTATATTAAGAGATTTCATCAGAGGAGACTGTTCATGCAACTGTGGGAACTACCGTAGGTAGGCAAATCCAAAATCCATACAGCAGGCCATTAGGACTGGCAGGCTGAAATTCTCAGACACTGTCTGAAACTGTTGCCATAGGTAGAATTTCCTCTTCTTTAAGGAAGCTTCAGTTCTGCTCTCATGGCCTTTCAACTGATTGAATCAAGCCTACCTAATGATTTCATTCATTTAAAGTTAACTGATTATGGAGAAGGTTCTGGTTAAAATAATGGAGTAGGTAAATGCTGTGCTTGCCCCATCTCATGACCACATCAAAATTTCAACTAAAGTGCAGAGCTACTATCAATAAGAACTGCCTGAAATCTAGCTGAACAGAAGCCCTATAACTAAGGCTATACTTAAGAAGGCACATTGAGACTGGCAGGAGGGGTAGAGACATGGAATAAGCTGGTCCCACACCCACAGAGAAGAACTGAGTTATCTGGCTTCAGGGTGAGTGCTAGGAGGCAGCTCTCTCCCAGACAAGGGTGCTGGCAGAGGCCACTGTTCCTTTGCCCAGCATGTAGATGCAGAAGGGTGACATATCTGAGTCTCCTTCAACCTAGCTAACGCTGTTTTCCCCACCTTGGTGCCATTAGACCCTGCCCCACCCAAACTGTGGGCCCACTCAAGCCATTTCCAGTGGTCTTTCCAAACAACTGGCCTGTCTTGGCTCATGCAGTGGACTTTCCTAAAATCTCTCAAAGACTCACAAACCCCAGACAAGCAGCATCTGGTCTCAGCATGCCCATCCCTCTTGCTGAGCAGCCCCAAGCCCAACACTAATGGCAACCAGCATCAGTTCACAGTGTAGCTCACCCAGGCTCCTCCAAGCCCAGCACCAGAGCCATCCCTCTGCAGATCACTTTGTAGCTCATACCAAGTGGCCCCAGGCAGGGCACAGGCAGTGACTGACCTTGGCCTGCCACAGAGCCCCTCCCAGGAGGCCCCAGAAGATACCTGGTGGCTAGATTCAGATCACACCAGAACACCACACAAACACCTCCACAAAACACACACCAAAAAGCAAACTGGACAGGCACCAGAGCCTGTTAAAGTGAATTCTGCTCTATAGGGTCAGCCTTGTACTGTAGTCATAGCCAGTACTCATAACCAATCAGCTTGAGGGTCAATCCCTCCCACTGATGTACAAACAGCCACCCAGGCTCACCTACAACAGGAGGTCACACACAACCCACACAACGGACATACCTGGAGTACCCAGCTCAGGTGACCAGGAAGACTGTGCCACTGGGCCCCACGGGACACCTACTCCATAAGGCCATTCTACTAAGACTGGAAGACATAGCAGCCCTACCTAAAACATAGAAACAAAACAGGAAGGCCACCAAAATGGGGCGACAAAAAATGTCCCAAATGAAACAATACAACAAATCTCTAGAAAAAGAACTGAACAAAAGGAAGAAAAACAATCTACCAGATACAAGGATGATAGAACCATTCAGTCCGAATGGACTGAAGCTATATGACATGAACCTTCTCCATGTCTCCTTTTCACTTCTCTGTTTTTTCACCCACCCTCTGCTCCCTCCCATTACAGAGATGGTTCTTTCAGTCTCCTTTCTGAGATTAATTCCTCTATTCGTATTAGGTATCCTAAGCCTCCCAACTTTTCTTCAAACTTGTCTCTTATTTTACCAGCCTCTCTCTTGTATCCTTCAGGATCTTTCTCTCTACGTTGCTTTACTCCCCATCATTAAAAATATGTTCAGCATTCTTTTGTCCTAAACCAAACTCAGAACAAAATTTTTCTCTATATCCCCACTTCTTCCTATAGTTATATCTTCTTAGGAATTTCCTTCCTTTCCCTCCCAATGTCCTCAAAAAATCCACTCCGTCCACTTTCATTCTACTCCTGTCTCCTGTCTTCCCACCAAAGAAATCATTGTATTGGAGATCAGTCACCAATGCCAGTGAATGGCCTTTGGCAGCATTTGATGGTTAAACAACCCTCCCTCAGTCTCTAAGACCTGGGAATTTCTTGATCCTCCTATGCCCCTCCTGACCACTCCTTGTCTGTCTCTTCTTCCCAGTGATTCTCCTTTGTTGCACATCGACAGAGTGCAAGCTGGGATTTCCCTGCTGGGATTTCATACCGCTGAACCTTCACCAGGATGCAGCAGAAAGATGTGAAGACATGGGATAACCACAGTGTACATGAAACTGGAAAAAATACATTACACAATAATAATGGGGACACTTTATGGAGAATGCAAAACCAGCTATGATGTTTAGTATAAAACCACAAGCCTTCCAAAAAATAGCCACACCCTTCAAACCCCAGAGGTATTTCATTCACAGTCCTTTACCACCAGTGAGCTTCCAAATCACTGAGCACATGATCTTATGTGACCCTACGGAAAACCTATAATCAGGATGATATAATTATCACTCAGCTTTGCAGGCAACACAGCTGAGGGTAGGATAAGCTCCTTGATTGACTTGTGGTTTCAGTTAGTTCTCTAGGGCTGCATCACATACCATCCCAAACTTAGTGGCCTGAAACAGCAACCAGTTTATTATTTTAAATGATTGTGTGGGTGGACTGAGGCTCAGCTGGACAGTTCTTTTTGTGCCCTCACTTGGGATTTCTCATGAGGCTTCATCAGATGGGGACGAGGGCTGGGACATCTTCCATGGCTTGCTCACATGACTGGCTCATGACTGGGGACAGCTAAAAGGCTGGGCTCATCTGGAATGCTGAGATGGTTGGGTTTCTCTCCCCATAGAGTCTCAGGGCCTCTCCCTCTCTATGTGGGTTCTCCAGCAGGGTAATTAGATTTCTTACATGGCTGATCCCCAAAGAGCAACGGCCTTCTTAGGCTTAAGTCCAGGACTAGCACAGTATTACCTCCACCATATTCTACTGGTTAGAGCAAGTCACAGGTCTGGGCCATGTTCAAGGGGAAGGGAAGTATGACTTGCTGGGGACCACCCATGTAATCAACCACTGCATTCGTCTGAGTGAGGAAGCTGGGACCTGGACCCAGTCCTTTAACTCGAACTTTGGTAAATCTTGTTCTTGTTCCACTGCCCTACTTTGCTGTTATTCTTACCTCTTTCTCCCTACTCTTCTTTGGTAGCCTCATCCCATTTCAGGAATTCAGCAACTCACTTCCATGCCATGCCTTTCTCTGTGTCTCCTCCCACTTCTGCTGGTCTGCTAGACTGAGAAATCTGACCAGCACTTCAGACTAAATACGCCCACACTGGGATCCACTCTCCTCCCTACTATACTTGCTGACCTCCTGTCTGCTCTATTTCGGATCCTGGAGTCAACTCCTCCCAATAACCCAGGATTATAATCTCTGAATACCCTTGACACTACCCTCCCCCACTGCTTACACGTAATCAAGGTGCCAAATACTCTCCATCTGACCTCCTCCTCACCTTTCAATCCACGCATTTCTCACTGTTCCCACTCACTCCAAAGCCTTATGAACTATTGCCTACACTGTTTAAAAATTATAATTTTGGGATGCCTGGATAGCTCACAGTTGAGCCCTTACCTTGCACTTGCAAGATTCAGGGTTCAATTTCTGGCCCCAGCCTGCGCAACCCCATATGCTGAACTGCAGCACAACTGGTAACCACCAGGATGGCTCGAAGGCAAAGGTTCTTGCCTCCCATGTGGGAGGCCCCTGGTTCAGTTCCCACCCCATGAAGCCCCACATCCACCTGTGTGGAATGAAACTGTGTCACAACTAACGATGCGCATATAACTGTGGAGATTGCTCTGCAACCCCCCGCCCCCTCTCTCAGAACAATAAATATAAAAATTATAATTTTCAGCACTTGAATGGTTTAAAACTAGAGGGAGAAATCAGTCATAACCCAGAGCCCCAGTACCCTTACACAATTATAGCAATCCCCTCTTATCCACAGTTTCACTTTCCGTGGTTTCAGTTACCCACAGTTGACTGTGGTCTAAAAATATTAAGTGGATAGTTCCAGAAATAAAAAAGTTCATTCTGCACCATTCTGAAGAGTATGATGAAATCTCTTGCTATACCACTCCACTACGCCAGAGACACGAATCCTCCTTTTGTCCAGCATAGCTAGACTATATTTGCCATCCTGGTTATCAGATCAACTGTTGTATCTCGGTGCTTGTGTTCAAATAATCCTTATCTGACTTAGTAATGACCCCAAAGTGCAAGAGTAGTGATATTGACAATTTGGATACACCAAAGAAAAGTTGCAAAGTTGCTTCCTTGAAGTGAAAGTTCTTGCTTTAATAAGGAAAGAAAGAAAATTGTATGCTTAGGTTGCTAAGAGCTATAGTAGGAACGAATTTTCTAGCTGTGAAATTGTAAAAAAGGAAAAAGAAATTCATGCTAGTTTGCTGAGAGACTATATTTGCATAACTTTTATTATAGCATATTGTTTTAATTGCTCTACTTTACTCTTAGTTATTGTTATTACTCTCTTAACATGACTAACATAAGCTGAACTTTATTATAGGTACTTATGCATAGGAAAAAACATAGTATATGTAGGATTCAGTATTATTTGTGGTTTCAGGCATGCACTGGAGTCTTGGAATGTATCCCCTGAGAAGGAGGGGGGGCCTACTGTACAATAATTTGGTTTCTCTTTCAAAAGCATTTTAAAATTATTCTTATTACATTATACATATTATTGACTGCTTTCTTTACTCATGATATCTTTCAATTATGCTACATTGGCTTCATCATAAGATTTTAATGACTGTAAAATTTTCCATCTCTAACTTACTTAATTACAAGTTACTTAGTGATGAATGAGCAACTTAATTTATCTAGCTTTTTAATGTATGAGATTATGCCTAAATACCCAAAATTGGTATTACTAAGTTTAATGATATGAATACTCTTATAGCTGTTGATACATATTGTCAATTACTTTCCAAATTAGTTGAATTGTTTTATATATAACATATGAATACACAGTTTTCCTATTCCCTCAATTCCAATTAAATATTATCATCAATGTTTTGCTAATTTAATTAGTGTAAACTGATATTAGTATTTCCATTTTCATTTCCTTCAATAATACTGAGACCAGTCTTTTTTTACATTTGTTTACCAGTTGTAATATTTTCTTTTATAGTATATGTCTGTCTTCTATCTATTATTCTTTGTTATCTTGCAATATATTTTTTTGCTATGTTTCTTATCAATTTTATGGTACTTCATATAATAACAATATACCATCTTATTATATTTGCTATAAATATTTCTTGCTTTCTCCTTTTTTTTTGTACTCCATCTATAGTCTGTTTCTTTTTCCATTATCTATACACCTATTAATAAGAAATTAAAAAAAACAAAAAACTACAGCCCACAATGTGACAATATTTTCCAAAAAACAAAACAAAAAACCAACCAACAACCAAAATAAAAGGTCTGTAGTTCCTTCCTGTTTGGCAGAGCAGTTGCCATCTCTTTTTCACTCAGGACCGTCCATGACTGATGGCAGCTCATGCCTGATACACCATCATTGCACATCAGGTTATGCACAACTTTTCACCCCCTTCCCTCATTTTTAAAAAAAGCACATCAAGACTGTCTACTTTTCTTCTGCGATTGTGTATTTCTTTATTTTGTCTCAAGCATATTGTCTTTTAACTGACTGAGCACAGTTATAACAGCTGCTTTAAAGTTCTTTTCTGACAGTTGCAATGTTCACATTTTCTTGGAGTTGGCATCTGTTGATGGCTCTTCCCCTTAGGAATGGGTCATGTTTACCTGGCTCTTCATATGGCCAATGATTTTTGACTGAGTCTTTGACATGTTAACACTATGTTGTGGAAACTCTCTATTCTGTTATAATCCTCCAGAGTGTTTTGAAATTTCTATTATTTATTTATTTACCCCAGTGTTTATTGCAGCACTGTTCACGGCGGCCAAGTTGTGGAAACAACCAGTGTCCTTCGCTAGATGACTGGATAAAGAAGTTGTGGTACATTTCACAATGGAATACTACTCAGCTATAAGAAAAGATGAAATACTGTATAGCCATTTGTGACAACATGGGTGGACCTTGAGATCATCATATTAAGCGAAATGTCAGAATGAAAAAAAATCAAAAAACGTATGGCTTCACTTTTAGGTGGAATATAAAAATGAAAGTAATGAAGAAACAAAAGCTCATGGACATAGTCAATAGTTTAGTGGTTACCTGAGGGCAAGGTGAGTAGGCAGTGGGGGAGTAGGAAGGGAACATCAAATACATGGTGATGGAAAGAGAACTGACTCTGGGTGGTGAGCACACAATGCAATGCATAGATGATGCAATGTAGAATTGTACACCTGGAACCTATGTAATTTTTACCAACCAATGTCACCCCCAATAAATGTCACAATTAAAATAAATAAATAAATAACTTTAAAAAATAAACAGCCCCCCCCCAAAACAGAAGGCAATTAACTTTGTTAGACTCAAAATGCAAACTTTCCTGACTGCTAGTGGCTCTGCCTGTGTGGGTCATTAGTCTGCCAGAGTCATGGGCAAAGTTTACACGCAGACTTTGACATCCCCTTCTCTGGTTCTTTCATTTCTAGACTTACCCCGTTACTCTCCAGTAGTCCTAGTTGCTCAAGTCTCTTGCCTCTGAACCATCTTGCAAAAGAGGCACAGGTTTTTTACTGAAGTGTTAACTCCTCCTGCCCATCCCATGTTACCCATAGGGTAAAACTGGTATTGGTAATTGGTAGTCAGTTTGTCTAAGAATTCACTCCCTTTCTGCTTTCCTACCCTCTCCAGAACCTTCAAAGAGACTTTTTTTTTTTTTTTTGTCATTGTTCTGACTTTAAAGTCATTATCTGTGAGAGGGTCAAACTGTGAGATTAAAATTTTACCCTACCATATTGGAAAAAAGAACTCTTTCAGAATATGTATTTGTTAAGTGCAATTGAAGTGCAATATAAAAATATACACAGTATTTGTTCAACGTGAGCACAGAGGTATTTTAATTTGGAAAATCACTAATATACTCATAACTTTTGTTTAATTATGGCTGCAGAAGTAGACATTACAAACATAGTAGCATTTCTCTATATCAATCATATATGCACACATTCTAAATGAACATATCTAGCTTTATAAGTCTTTGTCCTATTTGTTCTGATGATAACCATTGAAATGTAATATGTACCTGTTAAATATACATAATGAAGGAGTATATTAACATTTAATATGTGTGAATATGTATTAAATATGTTTTCGTATATTTTAAAAATATCCTTTTCTATGAAAATATTGACATAAACCAGTCCCTTGTAGCTCACTACCTACACTACAAGAGCACTGTTCCTTGTGGTTCACTACCATCAGATCAATTTCATATATATATTCTCATGTAGATTTTCAGTAATTCTTGTTTTGTTTTGTTTTCTCCAGAACAAGCAAACTCTGACTAAATTGGTTTATGCTGACTCCCATAAATGTTTTGCACCTACCTCATGACTACATTATGATATTGCTGATATAGTATCTAGGTGGTGTTGTCTGTTTGAGATTTTTTATTTTTGTTGTTTTAGAATTCCTACACTAAAAGGTATTTTGTAAGTTCCATGAGAAACAGTCATTTCCAGTGGGAAGCGAAGAACCAGTGCTCTTTAACAGACTTCTTCACGCATTTCCAAAAGTAGGTGGAACTTTCCTATGCTGGTTTGAGCAAGGTCAATGGAATCTGGTGCCAGGTAAGGGCAAGTGAATCTAGTTTGTTCTGATCAAACATCGTAACAACATTGGCAATATGTGCTTCTGATATGAACATAAAAACTATGATAAGAATATAAGAACTTTGATAAGAGCCTGAGAACTTTAGCAAAATCACTAGTTTTCTCCTTCTCACACACTGGCCACCACTTGGTACAATGAGCCTTGCAGCAGGTCCCCAGAGAGTCATATTGTCTAACAGACCTAAAGTCCATTGTCATGGGCCACTATCACTGGTGAATTTTCCACATGGAGAAAAAGTACATAGAGTATGGGCAAGCAATACTCACACCGAGTCAACCATCTACAGCCATAATAATCATAAATACTAATAAATAATACTCATAGTTTTGGCCAAATATCCATGGGAATGCCTCTCTAAAGGGTAAACATGAGTACATATGTTCAATGCCATAGACTCAATTCAGCTTCTAGTCCACAAAGCCAATCAATTTGCTGGCCAGTATCCATTTCACACTGGATCTCACCACTGACCCTTTGCTTGATTTTCCTCACAGCCTTTCTTCCACTTTTACTATCACATCAATCATACATTTCAACACACATCTGACAACTGACCTCCTTCAATAACTTTCCCCAGCAGCTTCCTCTGGGTCTTATTATTTCAGAAGACGTATTACTAAGTCAGCGTTGCATTATTTTGTACTTGTTTTTATCTTACTTGCTAGTTTTTACTCACTTGCCAAGCTAAACAAGATTATTGAGTACATGATTACCATTGCTTGTGCAGTCTCTCAGGTGGGCCCCAAACATATTTAATACTTCAGATTGGTACATTAAAGAGAATGGTTTTTTAAAAGTCTTTTTTATAGTTATTACTATTGCATTGTGGAAAGCTATAAAATGTAAAAAACAATAAAATTACCCATTATTCCACATGCAAGCAACAGAAGCTGTTAGCGTGTTAGTTTATATCCTTTTAGAGATCATTCTATATAGCTATGTAGGTAGATATAGAGATGGCTATAGACCTAAATATAAACATAGATATGTTACAAAAAGGTACAGCTTGTTTCCTAGTCAGCTTTGAAAAACTGTCTAACTTATGAATAGTTATGAAGACAATTACATAGGAAAAATACAACTGAGATACTTTACAATACACTATACTTTATAGTTTTTAAGGTGAATTTCAAAAGACTGTTGTTCTTTACCTGAAAGTATGAGAAAGAATATTGCCAGTTCACTGTGGTTGAGATGGCAAACAACTTTAGCACAATGTGAGTGAGCACGACATTGAGTGGCTCCTCGAGGTGGTCCTGAGGAACTGCCTCATGAGAAGTCATTGAAACTGGCAAAGGAACTCAGCTGAAAAAAAGGCAGGAAAAGAGCAAATTGCAGGAGGCATACAAGAAGAACCCCCAAGAAAATTCTCAGTGAATTGTTTAACAGAAGCTTTTGCAGACCTCAAGATATTCCTCAAAAAGTTTGAAAACATGGACCCCAACTTCAAAAGGTTTTCATTAATAGTTTTGCTTACATGCAAAACTATGCTAGAAAAAAAAAAAGAGAGAGAGAGAAACAAACAAACCAGCATGGACGGAATTCTGAAAAGAGTGACACCTGCTCAAGAAGAGCCAATAGGCAGGTCCTTTAGGGTGCTTTCCAGAAGAAGGCAGATGACAGCACCATGGATGTTACCTTTGAGTGGGGCAAGACATGGAAGTGGAAGACGGTGGACCCCGAGTCAGCTTACGCTAAATGTGTGTGTTTGTGTCTTAGGTTTTAACAAAAAAGTTTAAAAAGTAAAACAAATATTTTAAATAGAAATAAAAATATAAAGAAAATGTTTTTGTACAGCTGTACGATATAGTTGTGTTTTCAGCTAAGTGTTATCACAAAAGATTAAAAAAAAAATTTTTTTTTGAAAATTTTTTTTTTTTTTTTTTTTTATCTTTTCACATTTATAGAGAGAAATTATCTTTTTGTCTTCAGTGCATAGTTATTTCTATTTTACTTTTTGACAGATAGAGAGAGACAGAGACAGAGACAGTTAGAGAACCAAACTGTGGGAACTCCGCAGTTCAGCACGTGGGTCCTGCCTGGGCCGGAGCCGGGATTCGATCCTCGGTCCTCATGGCCTCAAAGCGAGCGCTCAACCTGCTGAGCCGTCCCGCCTTTCCCTTGAAAAATTTTTAAAGTTGAAAAGTCTATACAGTAAGTTACAGTAAGAAAAGATTAATTTATTATTTAGGAAAGAAAATTTTTTTATATAAATTTAGTGTAGTCTAAGTGTACTGTGTTTCTAAAGTCCACAATCATGTACAGTAATATCGTGGGTCTTCACACTCACACAGCACTCACTCACTGACTTAGCCAAACAACTTCCAGTCCTCCAAGCTACATTCATGATAAGTGCCCTATACACATGTACTATTTTCATATTGTGTTTTTCTTTTCTTTTTTTTGCCATAATTTTACTGTACTTCTTCTATGTTAAGATACACTTAAATACACAAATACCATGTGTTACAATTGCCTAACAGTATTCAGTACAGTAACATGCTGTGCAGGCTTACAGCCTAGGAGCAACAGGCTACACCATACAGTGTGTAGTAGGCAATGCCATCTAGGTTTATTTAAGTGCATTCTGTGATGTTCGTACTCTGAGGAAGTCACCTGGTGATACATTTCTCAGAACAGATAACCTTCACTAAGTAATGCATGGCTGTAATCTCCTCCTTTAGATATCTCAATAGAAACAAACAGTAACTGAACTACATAGATTCTAATACACAAGGCCCAGTGTAAATATGCTCTTCTCTGGAGACAAGAGGAAAATGACAAAACAACTCCCCTGGTTGCCATATAAAAGTCTGCTTCTGTCTACATGGCAAGGAGGGCTGAGTCATGAGTCATGAAGCACAGTTCTGATGCAGTCATTAATGAATCCTGTGACCACACAGAAGTCAATTTACCTATTTTCACAGCAACAACCTGAGTTCTACAGTAAGGGTGCATAAAAGCATTAATCAATGAGAGGATGGAGCACATCAGCTGTGGTCATGATTCCTTTGCTTCTAAATAAAGAGAAGGAACTGGCTTCCTGTTTTCTATATTTTTATTTCCTTGTGAGACTAAATAAAAACTACTCTAAAAGACAACAATAACAACACCTTTTTTGAAGGCAGTTATCAGCTTCTTAGAGACTGGCAAAGACTCACAAAATAAATACACACTCCCCAACCTCACATCCTCATACTCATGCAAATCTTTTATGTGATCATATGCCATTTCCTGTTGTTGGTTGGGCCAGGAAATACAACACAGGGTGATAATGAGCAATTTCAGAGCTTCTGAAGCTCTGAAAGTAGAAAAAAATAATGCAAACTATTTTAAAAATTGGGGAGAAATAAACCAAGCACTATCTGCCCTATACTGTCTCCTTAGGGTATAATGCTACCCTTAGCAGTGGGGGAGGGGGAATTTTCATAGCACAGAGTAGCCAACCCAATTATTAAGAGAGCTCATCACTTCCACACAACAAAGCAAACACATTCCTCACGTTCTTCATAAATGGGCATTCTTTAGATAAAATTTTGTCAAATAGTATTTGTTTTAATTTTTATAGCTATTTGGGCAGAACAGAGAAATTATAGAAAAGCAAATTCATGAGATGAAGAGTGAATCCAGGCCTGCCTTCTCAAACATGAAAGCCTGAGCATCAATGTTCTCAACTGTAAAATGCAGATAGAAGTTCTCAGCAAGGTGTCATGATACTCAAATTACATTATCAACAGATTTGCTTCCTGCAGTTTGTTACCTATGGTCAACCACAGTTCAAAAATAGTATACAAAATTCCAGAAATAAAAACTTCATAGGCTTTAAATCATGTGCCATTCTGTGTAGTGTGACAAAATCTTGCACTGTTCCTCTCTGCCCCACCTGCAACTTGAAATCATCCCTTTATCCAGCATTTCTGTGCTGTAGGCTACCTGGCCTATTAGTCACTTAGTAACCATTTCAGTTACAAGAACAACTGTTGTGGTATCACAGTGCTTGTGTTCTAGTAGCCCTTATTTTACTTAATAATACCCCCAAAGCCATTCATATAACTTTTATTAAAGCATAATGTTATAATTGTTCTGTTTTATTGTTGTTGCTTTTCATTTCTTATTGAGGCTAATTTGTAAATTAAACTTTATTTAGAGTCTATAGACTGGCTGTGAATACCTTTTAAGTTATGCTAGCCACAGCCATTGTTGGATTAAAGTCAGGATCTGAAACGAACTCCATAGAAACTCATTCATTTCTGTATTTTGTGGTTTCCCTCCTTGTATTAGTAAAAATGACAGACGTGTCATGTCTGAATAAAAGGGGAATGGAACTCTTCAACTATCATTCAGGTTGGAAAGGTGAGCTAGGTATGGGGGCATCAAGCTGGACTGGTTCAGGACCCAGAGAGACCCACAGAGCTGAGAGGGACACAGATGGGGACCTGAACGGGGAAGAGCTAACGGTACCATCAACTGCTGAGACAGGATTTAAATATGTGACCCCATGACATGGTGCGCTGGGAGTGAAGTGAGAGGCTGGACGTAGAAGTGGGGTGCTGTGGGGGGAGGGAGAACTCCCCATCCCAGACACCTAGGAGCAGGTCAATCAGTCTTCACACGTGTAGAGTCTCTGAGAGCAACACGGGAAGGCTGAGGAGGTGGCTGACAGCCAGTTACTGTTCGGCACTAAAGACTATTTCCAGAGTCCACTGGCCCATGGAGTGGAAGGTCCTGATGTCGTATCAGAGCAGACCTAAGATAGGGCAAGAGCTGAGGCAGGGAGCAGGGCTGGAGGCAGGCTGCCTTTCCTTGTGCCATCAACCATTTTCAAAAAAATATTAAATCACACAAACACTTCCAAAGTATTAAATCTTAATTGTAAGCCAATACATAACAGGTAAAGGAATGCTACATTAGTGGAAGAAGAGATGAGGGTGGGACATTGGACTCCTACTTTATTTACTGGAGATGAGAAAGGTCTACCATAGTTATTGCCCTTTTAATCACTGGGAATGGGAGAGAGGCGCCCCTAGCTTCTCTTATAAACACTGGTGTTTGGTGGGGGTGGGTGGGGGGACACTCAACCTTCCTTTAATCTTTACCCCATCCTTGAGGGCCATTCAGAGAGATCTCAGTTAGCAAATTCTTGCCTCTGATCATTTGCTCTTAGTTTTGTATGAGAAAAAAATCAAATATGAGTGCTAATTCTTCTCAAAAGGATCTTGGCAACGCTGGCCACACCTGGAGCCAAAAAAAATATTTTTTAATTTCCATAATCTTTATCAGCCTTGAAAATAGATAAGAAAAAAAATATATTGCCCGTATTTTTCCTGGCTTAAAGTTAGGGTATAGAATTATGCAATGGCAGCTGTCATGTAAACAAACAGAGAGTCAGGTGTGGACGGCACGTGACACCTGCCACTGAAACAGTGGCTCTGGTCCGCTGTGGACTGAAGCGGTCATGCAGTCATCTGGTGTTACAGGAAGCTCCTGGGACAATGGTAAAGAGCGTGTACTGGGTCTACATGTCCAGCAAGAACTAGGTGCCGAGCTACGGGCCCGTCTCATAAAGTGAGAACTGCAGTAAAAATAGAGGTGATGGTGCATGGCAGAGGCCACCCATTTTTTATTGGTGGGAACACAAATTGGTCCAACTTTCTTTTAGAAACTCTGGCAATATAATAATCATTTTAAGTATGCATACTCATCAATACAGCAATTCCACTTCTAGGAATGTATCCTATAGAAATACTCAGCAGATGTACCCATACTATATTTTGCAGCCTGGTTTTTAACAGAAAAAAGAAAAAAGAAAGAACTATTAACCATTAGTAGAGGGCTTATCAAATGTATTAGGACCTTACTCAGTATGAAACACAACACAACTTTTACAAGGAGATATTGCTATATGTACAGGCATGGAAGAGTTACCAGTTCAAAGTCTGCATGTCCAATGCTTTGAAAGGCCAAAACTCAAAATGTCAGAGTCTGAAGTAAGGAAAAGTTCGTTGATCTAGAAAGTGCTGACGGAGAAGATGGGAGCCCTAGTGGTACCTCAAATCCATCCTAAGAAAGTAGAGAGTTCAGGGGAAGCTGGGATGGCTCAGTGGGTTAAGCGCTTGCTTTGCAGCCCCGGAGCCTAAGGATCGAATCCCGGCTCCGGCCCAGGCGGACCCATATGCTGAACTGGGGAGTGCCCCCAGTTCAGTTCTCACCGGGGTGAGACCCCAGCCAAGTTCCTGCCCTGTGCAGCCCTGCCCACCTGTGGAATGAAACTATGTGGAAAAACCGATGATGTGCAATTATGGAGACTGCTCTTGGCCCTCCCCCTTCTCTCTGTCCCTCTCTGTCTATCTCTCTCTCTCTGTCAAAAAACAATAAAAATAAATCTTTAAAAGAAAAAGGAAAAGAGAGAGTTCAGACTTTTATGTCAAGGGAAGGAGAGATGGGAGGGGCAAGGGGCCATCAACCTCTGCAGACGTCTGGGCACCGGCAGGGGCCTGAGGAAGACTGTGCTAGTTGATGTGAGTCTAGTCACTGGGTTCCTGCTAATTGTTGAGAAGGGATACAGACCTCCCTTATCTCCTCAAGCTGAAAACGAAGTTCCTCTAATGATTATTATAGCATGTCTATATGCAAAACAAAACAGAAACTAGTAGCCTGAAGGCCATGGGCAAGAAGCAGGCTTGAACAAGAAATGAGTCAGACAGACAGAGTATTGTACTCTCTTACAGAGTACATATAAAGCGAAAGAGAATTTCAGGCAGTCTGTAGAGTATAATTCCATTTCTGTGGGAAAAGCTCAGAGCTATGCAGCCACATAATCCATACTGACAGCTGGAGCCATAGTAATTGGCACTGCCATAAGAAAAGATATAAACACCAAATTTTAACACTGTTTCCCCTTAGGGGCAGGTATATAGGAAGAACTTTAAATTTCTGCTTTTCCGTGTTCTTTGAAATTTTTCCAAAAAGAAAACAGTACAACAGTAAAGCGGGTGTGAAAAACACAAGAGAATGACAGCATCAGGATTTATGGGCAGGTTAGCCTGACCCCACTGTCCAAAGGTTCTGTTCTGTGCCACAAGCCAGAGCACAGCACTGTCTCTAACACCATCTGCTGAGCTACCACTCCATCTACGGACACCGAAGGATTCCTCCCAGCTGCCACCACTCCGTTGCAGGAGATTAGTCAAAAACCTGAGTCACTCTTCATCCCTTCAGAATAAGGACCTACCATGTAGAATCCCTGAGGTGGAGAACACTTGCTATTTGAGATGCCAGACACTCAGGACCAGGAATCCCTCCTCCTCCTTTTCACTGTTAATCAGAAATAAAGACTCCTATTAGAAAGCTAAACGTAAATACCCGTTAAGCAAACCTCAGAACAGGCATGCGCTTAGATCAAACTTCTCAACAGGCTCCGAGGCCTGGTTAACTACTGCATCCCTTCCTCTTGTTTCATTTCCCGTCTTGTTGCTGCATCGTGGCTGACAGAGGCTGGGTTCTTTTCCATCTATTTGAGTGGTGGGAATTCCCTTATAGGGTGCTACTGGCTATGGATCCAGCGAGGAGTCCTCTAAGTTTGCTGGTCTCCAACCCACCTAGGGTGTGGCTTTCTGAGACTTTCTGGCTAAGCCTCCCTGGCTCAGGGAAGGAGGGAGCCATCCTAGAAAGGACCTCTGGCTTTCCTGATTGTCTTCTCTCGCAAATCAGGGCTCTTACTCTCAGCAGTCAGACCCTCTTTTCTTAGTGCTAGTCACAAGCTCACTTCCAGGACCCTGCTGCTTCAGGCCACGATACTCTCTCAGCCATGTTGCTGACCAATGACTTTTATACATGATCTTACCATTTTGCCTTAACTCTTTCTGTTTGGGAAATAGCTGCTCTTAACCCTTCTTCTTTAAGTTTTCAGATATCCATTTTTAAAATACATATCATCAGACTAACAGAACAGATGTATTTCTCGGGTTCTTATCTCCAGCCACCATTGTGGGGCCTCCATCGCTTCCTACTTCACCCCTAAAGTTCTCCATCATTCTTCCTCTGGGAGAGGCAGTCCTCCCTCACAATCCACAAGGTGCCACCACCACACAGTAAGGGTTCACCTGCACTCAGTGATGGAGGAGGCAGAACAAAGACAGCGGCCCTAGCACAAGGGACAGGCTGGGGTGGGGCCATCCGAACACAGACCTTTCTGTGACTAAAGGTCTGCTGAGTGAGGATCCTCGCTGCCTCCCCTTCCTTTCAACCATTATAACACCAACAACTGTTTGTTTTAAAGCTTTGTCTCCTAAACCTTTCAATAAGAGTCTGTGAGGAGTCCCCAGGGACAATGCATCTGAGGTTTGAAATACATATTCCATCTTAGAATTTTTGGATCTTTTTCAAATTTGTGTTTTATGTTTACCTCTTCAAATAAGTATTAGCAATAGCAGCCTTGGCAACTGTCAGTTTAAAACACTTTGTCTCTTCTTCTCACAGAAAGAAAATCAAATGGATGGCTCCAGGTTTGGTTCCCTGTGGTTCATAAGATAGACAATTCTTTGCAGATGGCTCCCTAACTCAGAATAACTAGGAGAGTGAAAAAAAAATGTGGGAGTGTGTTTCCAAAACAGCCGTGATTGATATAGTAGTTGTACTTACCCCACCCCACCTCCACTCCCGCAGAGGTCTGCCGGGCACAGTGGACAAGGCCCAGCTTTGCAGGTAACTGTGGACCAAGCAATGAGAACAAGTGTGTTTTGAACACAACCCTTACCTTGGTCTGGTCCTCTGACGTTTCTCTAAATGTCTGGTCATGTCCTGCAGAAGTTTTCTCATAGCACCCTGATCCATCCCAAATTCCATCTCCTAATGGCTGAAACTTCCTGAGTGGCTCTGTTTGCAGGTGGACATTGGTTATAAAAGAAAAGTAAATAAAGGGTAATATTGCAACCTACTGTCTCCTCCTTAGACTCTGCTGCTCCGTCCCTACTTCTTGCTCTTGGTTTGCAAAACACTCGTCTTCTGGCATACCATAAAATGTCTTACTTGTTATCATTATTGTTTATCATTTATCTCTTTTGGTGAACTATAACCATCAAGGTGGCAGGAAACTTGTTTTATTTACTGATATATCCCGGGTGCCTATCAGAGTTCTGACATAAAATTGACACTCAAAAATTATTCACTGAATTAAAGTTAAAACTGGAACAGAGTTCAAAGTTCCCTTTCCTGATCTCTGAATCCTCTGGTTTTCAAAGCTTTTCTTGCCTATTTGTGGCAGCTTGTTGGCACTCTCCTTGGAGGTATCCATGCTCTCTCCTCCCAAATGCCATGACAATATCCATTGTTTATATACAGCTCCTTCTAAGCCTGAAGACAATCTTCTACCCAGGGGCCCACAGCCAAGCTTAAGCCACCCAGCTCCGATGTCAACCCTAGGCTTGACAGCTGGCACCTGGCAGCCAGGCATGGTGAGCAGCCCCAGCTCTTTTCAGCCAGTGCCAAGTACTCCTAAGCATGCCATGAAACTAGCTCTGAACTTTCCAGAGCAAGTGCTTGTGCTCCTGGCATGATTTGGAAGGGAATGAGCAAGCCCTAGTGTTCTGCTCACTATCAACTGCTTTTCATTACAGCAAATATTCAGCCACACCCATGTGCTTGGCCCAGCCCTGCCTGGAGAAGCAGGCACACATGCTGGGCTAGTGGCCAGCAGGGACAGAAATGAGTCCTATATTTGCAGTGTGTGCCAGACAAAAGGGAAGAGGACTACTGCTTATCACTGAGAACACAGATGAACTGAAAACAAGATAAGTGAGGGCACTTGTCCAACATCATATGGCAAGATGATAGCAAACTGGAACACAGCGCCTAATCCTTCACTACCCTGACCCATGGCTGTTACCAGTAAGTGTCTTCTCTTACCCTTACCCAGCATCAGAGGCATCGCACCTGCCCCACATGAGGTTGGCTCAGGCACAGAGGGTCTTTGAAATCTTTCTTGCATATTGTTCTTCACACAGCTCAACTAGTTCTTTACTAGAAGACAATTGACTTCAACAACACAGTGTTGTGTACCTTGCATTTAGCAGATACTCAGAAGACAGCAATTGATTGAAGAAATGAATAAGTGAATTTGTTACATCCCTTAGCTCTATAGATGAGGGACAAAGTTTCTTTCCATGCTTATTGTGGTTAAGCTCCAACCTTGCAAGATAATCACCCAGCTGACCAGTCCTATTTCCGAGAGTCAGTCTTCACAGTGGATGTTTAAAGTGATTTGGTGCTTTTATGCAGAAGCAGAGAGCAGAAAGCAGAAAGCAAGGCTGGCTACTGAGCACTGGGCCTCTGAAATTAATGTCACAAATGGGAACTCCCAGCAGGACCGAGAAGAAAACAGGAGCAAAAGGGCAGGTTTGAGATAGATGGAAGAGTGGAAGTATTTTCTGCTCTGTGTCATTCAGCCTCAGAGCTGAGCAGTGATAGTCACTTCCCCGCTAGCTGTGCCATTGCGTTAGCCAGGATGCAGATCAGGGGGTTGGAAGTGATTCCCTGCCCACCCTTAATGGAAGGAGATTACACAAGGGTGTGAATACTAGGAAGTGGGGATCCTGAGGGTTACCTTAGACTCTGTCCACCACATCAATATTTCAGAGTTGGCCAGAGAAGCACACATCTTTGCCTCTCTTGGTTTAGGTAGTGAGAGTTCCTGTGTTGCAGAGCATTGAATAGCTGACGGGTTAAAAGCATTTGAAGGTCAGATCAAACCATTCCTAGGAGAATATGACTCTAAGGATTTGTGTTTTGTTACAAAGAAATACTGTAATCAAATTCTAAGGATTCAAAATAAAAAGTATTAGCGATGACTCCCATAGTTAGCAATATGGCAGACAAGTTGTCGAGTACAGAACATCTAAAACTACATGAAAACATCCTATACAAGCATGGCTGAGTCTGTAAAAAGTAAGAATAAGCCCCAGAAATTCAAAGCAATGAGAATACACAAATCTAAGAGGTATGAGAACAACAAAGCACTTTATCTGTTGCATCTGAGAATCCCCAATGGCCTGAAATTTAGGTTTCAGTGGGTTACAGATGTTGGAGGAAGGAAGAAAGCCTGGGGCCTCAGCACAATAGAAGTTTGGATTGGAGCCTACCTGCTCCATCCAGCAAAGCAGGACATCAAGGAGACCAGACCCTCAGAGGTAACTGGGGTGGAGTGGGTAGACCATTTTTCACAGGGAGATGATTGAAGTTATTATTATACTTGTTTTGGCCTTGACTATTAGCAGAGAAGAAAATATGGAGGGAAAAAAGTCTTCTCTGAGAATTCCTAATCACCGGGAGTATCTCTCATCAAGATTTCAAACAAGAATTTACAGTAGCACTTTCAAAATATCTCAAACTGAAAATTTAGATTAAGATTATCTTGAAATATAGCTCTTCTAGGATTTTGGTATAAATAGACCTAAACCTCTCTGGAGAAATGCATTTAAATCTTGGCTTCAAATAATGTCCACAGATAAAGTTCCAATGAGCTCACAATAATCATACCTACAACAACGAAAGCACAAAACAAAAGGAAACAAGCCATTGTGAGCTGGAGTTTACAGAAACAAACACAGAAACAATAAAAGTACATATGCAAAGGCCACAGATAGAGAAATTATAAAATATGGAATATAAAATAAATACATATTAAATGTTTAAAGATGGAAAAGAATAATTAAAAAGGATGCTAAGGAATAAGAAATTATTACTATGTTAGATTAGGCAAAATTGAAAAGCACAGCTGCTAGAAATACAACTGATATCAGAAATTTAGTGGGTAATTTGCAAAGCAGATTAAACACAGCTAAAGTGAGAATTTGTTAACTAAAATACAGATCTGAAAAACTTAACACAAAAATCAGTCTAGTGAGACAAAGAAATGAAAAATTTGAAAGGTTAAGAGAAACAGGTGCTAAAGTAAGAAGTCTAACAGAGTTCCAGAATGAGAAAGAGAGAATAAAAAAGAGGCAATATTCACAGAGGTAACAGTTGATAATTTTCTAGAACTAATAAAAGATACAAATCTTCATTTTCAAGAAGCCCAGTGAATCCCAAACAAGGTAAATTAAAAGAGAACAGATAAAAAAAAAACCTGAATCTATTGTTGTTAAACTTCAAAACACCAGTTCAAAGATCTTATATTGTGAAATATTTTAATCTACTAAAGAAAAAATGAGATTACTTATAAAAGAACAACAGACTGATTTGACACCTGAATTCTCAACAGCAACAAAGAAGACATAAGAAGATGAAGTACTATATTCAAAGCACTGAGAATAAATAACTGTCAACTCAAATTTCTATTGTTTAGGTAGCAATAACACAATCTAATTTGTGGAACTTAAAACAAATGAATATACAGGAAAAGTACATAAAATTTACAAAAGTGTGATAGAAGTTAAAGTTCTCACATATTTTTTGGAGAATAAAGAAAATTTGATTAAGTTGAGACTTTATTGAATTATTATGAATATTAAAATGTGAAGGGAAAGCCGGGGTGGCTCAATGGGTTAAGCACTCGCTTTGTAGCCCTAGAGACTGAAGATTGAATCCCAGCCCCAGCCCACGTGAGGCGAAATGCTGAACTGCGGTGTGTTTCCCTTGCGGGAGGCCCCCAGTTCGGATCTCACCCCCTGGTTCAGCCCCTGGCTTGAGGAGGCATGCCTCCCCATGAGGGAGGCCCCCAACCCAGTTCCTGCCCTGTGTGGCCCCCACCCACCTGTGTGAAATGAAACCATATTGAAAACTGATATGCAACTATGGAGACTGCTCTGCCCACCCCCCCCCCCCCCCCCCCCCCCGCCCCACCTCTCTCTGTCTCTCTGTCTCTGTCAAAAACAATAAAATGAATCCTAAAAAAAAAAATTGTAGGGTAAACACTAAAAAATATAAATGGAGTATATACTTAGAAGGAAATAAATTTGAATATGGATTGTAAACTCAAAAAAAATCTAAGGTAAGTCAATAAAGGGAAGAAAAAAGAAGCACACAGGAAACTGCAAAGTATAAAATAATATGGCCAAAATTCATACAAATGAGTCAATAAATTCAATCAACGTATTATAAATTGACTAACATTCCTAAGTTTAAATGAAAAAGATGGTCAAACTGGGGATAAAATTTAGCTATGTGAAAAAATTAAAACACAGTAAGCTTTACAATTTTTAAATGTAAAACCATATATTAGATAAGTAGTAACAAAATCTGTCGTAGCTTTATTATAGTAGACAAAATAGATTTTAAGGCAAAAATAATTCCTAAAGGCAAAGAGTGTTATTGTATATGAACAAATCTTCAATTTGGCAGGAAAATACAATTCTAAACTTGTGCATTCCTAATCAGACAGTCTCAAAATATGTAAATCAAAAGTTGATAGAGGGGAAGCTGGGATGGCTTGGTGGGTTAAGCGCTCACTTTGCAGCGCCGGGACCAAGGATCAAGTCCCGGCCCTGGCCCGTGTGGAACCATGTGCTGAACTGGGAGCTCCCCCAGTTCAGTTCTCTCTCTCTCTCTGTCTCTGTATCTCTCTCTCTCTCTGTGTCAAAAATAAAAATAAATTTAAAAAATTTAAAAAAAAAGTTGATAGAACTACAAAGTAAAATATGCAGGTTTACCATCCTAGTGAAAAATGTTGTATCTTTCTTAGTGATGGATAGAACAAAAACCTTGAGCATTTAAACAGCACTATTAAAAGCTTAATCTAATAGACATATTCAGAACATTATACCCAACAATTCCATACATTTTTTCCAAACACAAATGGAACACTGTAGCAGAGACTGACAGTAAATTCCCAAAACCATTTTCTTCTTTGAGTTTTTACCTGGGTACATGGCCATTCCAAGTAAGGAACTACATTTCCCAGTATACTATGCAGGTAGATATGTCCACCTGACTAAATTTTGGCCAATGAGATATAAGCAGAGTGGTAATCACACTGAATGGTGGGCATGTTCTTTCCCTTCTCTTTCCCTGTCAAGAATACAGTTGAGATGGTTGTGTGTGCAAGAATTAAAAACAAGAATGTTCATAGCAGCACAATTCATAATAGCCTAGAACAAGCAACACCCAAAATAATTATCAACAGGAAAAGGAATAAGTAAATTTGGAAAATCCATACTGTGGAAAACTATTCTGGAGTAAAAATGAATAAACAACTGCTACACTAGTCACCATACCATGGAATGAAACAAGCAGGACACAGAGAAATATATGGCATGATTCCAGTTATATAAAAGTAAAACACTAAATAATATATTTTAAGGGATGCATTCAAATAGGGTTAAAACTAAAAGAAAGTAAGAGAATGGTAAATTCAAAATTCAGCAGAATGGAGATGCAATTAAGAAGGTATATACAGACGGCTTCAGATATACTAGCAATGTTTTATTGTGGGTGGTTACCCAGGTCAATTTTATATAAATCTTTGAATTGTGTTCTTAATTATATATATATTTTATATTAAAAAGTGAACTAAGAAGAGATGATAGTAAGAAAACTACCAGATTCTACCTAGACATTTTTATCTTTAAAAGCCTGCAACATTTATGACTTATCTATTGTTTAATTTTCAAATGATTTAGTTGGCCCTTATGACATAAAATAAGAATGGAGAGAATATTACGAAGTGGCTCTTCGATGAGCTTTGACATTTAGAACTTGAGAAGAACAAGTATGAATTAGTGGTAGGTACTCTAATTGCAGGGTAAACACTCAGTAATTCCTGAGTGTGACATTTGCAACTAGTCATTTTATAGTTGTAGCAAGGATCACCTCCTTCCATTAATCTTTGGCTAGAAAGAGTAACAAGCTGTAAAAGCTAATGATTTTTGTTCAACCTCCTCACCTGCTCCTGAAGACATTAATTAGACTTCCTACATTAGCTCCCCTGAGCTGCTCTCATGTTAAGCTTTCTTTTCCCTTCTGAATCCAGATCCCCTAGGATTTAAGTTTTTTCACTTGGGGAACCACACCTCACAAGGTTTTCTTTGGCCTTTCTTTTAAAAATCTAAATTAATTTCTCTAAAAGCCCCCAGACTTCTATTATTCTGTTTCCAACCATACAGAATGACTGTAAGAAACCACAACTTCCTTTACTCAAAGGATCCAGAACTAACAAGCTACAAAACTTCCTGGGTAATTACGAATTCCTTGCAGACAGAGAAAAAACACTGTTCAAAATCACTTCTACTGTCTTCCAAGAAACTAGCTTCGTCTTGATGGCAAGTCAAACCTCTCTAGTTAGCCATGCTGGGCCCTCCCTGAAACCTGGCTGCCCTCCCCCACTCCAGCTCCCTCCCACCTCCCACCAGGCCTGATGTTCCCCTCCAATGTGACCCACATTCCAGGGACAGCTGGGCAGCAGGACTGGCTTGGGTGACTGGTGCAATCCTCTTCACTCCAATGCCATCACTTAAAGTCTGTGGCCGGTGTCAGGGATGGTTTATACCTAGAGGACTGGTTATTACATCTGTACATGAAGTCACCCTAACAATAAGGTAAGAAATGAGGGACTTGGAGGTACTTTGAAATACCAAAAATTTCAAAAAGCTTTTGCAAAAAAAAAAAAAAGTAAAAAGTCAGAGAGAGTGGGGGGAATTACTACAAGGCTGAGTAAGCCACAATGTCTACAATATAACTAAAGTATTATCTAAATAAATGGCAGGCACAGTGAAGAGGAATATATACTCTCCAAGATTCCCATTTATTCATGAAAGACAATGTTAGACCTTTGAGTCTCCTGAGAAGACCTCAGGTCCAGGCCAGGCAGGGTTAAGTGGGACCCAGGGAAAGAGATCTTCAGTCCTTCCAAGAAAACACCTGCTGGCAGTCCAGTGCCTTTGCCCTCGGATCTGTGTTGCATTTCCAGGTCAGAAGCCCGGCTTCCCAGTGTCTGCCTTGAGTCCCCTAGGACAATACACAGCTCCTCCTCCCACCCTGGGCTGTAAGCCAGAGCAGCAGTGGTCTTACTCTCATTTGCATCCTCGTGCCCCACCCCACCCCCCATCTTGTGCATACTGCAGGCCTCACACAGCCAGTGAATAATTCAGAGTGTAACTGCAGGGCAGTAAGACCTCAGAGTCTTCCTCCTCCACTCCCGCCTTTTTCTTCAAAGAAACAAGTACTTTGGAGTCTGTATGTAGGGGTTTTCTTATTTCACAGTGAGGAGGGGTGTAGGGAAACCAGGCCTCATGTTACCCAGAGGCAGAGAGAGAAGCATTCTCATAGGTCATGAAATACTTTTGCTGAGTACGCGTTCCTTTACATAGCAGGAGTGGTGGAGTGCAGAGGGGTAACAACATTGTTTGTGGATGAAAATTTTAAACTCTCTTCAGCTGAACGCTGGGGCAAAAAGAAGATCCAAGGCCATCAGATGCTCAAAGTGTTCACTGCTTAAAGTTAAAGACCCCGCTCCCCTTGCTAAGCATACACTCTTCAGAATCAGGCATACATGATTTTGAATCCCTGCTCTGTTACTTAGTACCTTTCTGCCCTTGAAAATATCATTTCTCCACTAAGAGCCTCCGGTCTTCTATCTGTAAAGCAGGGTAGATACCTCAAAGAGTTGCTGTGAGGATCAATGGAGACAACATACATAGAAGCACAGTGCCTGGCATAAAGTCAACCTTCAATCCAGGATGGATATTAGTAGTAGTGCCCTGATTAAGACATGAAAAAAGAACATATGTAAACCACATCTGTTCTCAGAATCAAAGTTTATAAGCCATATTTGTACATGATTCATTTGGGAAAATGACAGTTGACTATCCTGAAATTAGGGGAGCTGTGGGCAGGGGCAATGGTAGAGATTACGTGGTCCCCCCTGCAAAGTCACCCCTGCCCCAGGCAACCACTGCCTGCTCATTGCTTTATATATGGTTCTGAAATTTTCTAAGAAATGCTGCTCCTAGTTCCTCATCAGAACTCACCTCCTCCCTGTCCTTACATTCTGTTCTGTGTAGCTAATCTGAAAATGTGATCCGTCCTGAGGTTTTAAAGGTTGCTCAGATGCTATTCTTCTCAGAGGGCAAAGAGCAGAGGAAGCAACCCTCTCCACAGGAGCCGTTCCAAAGGTAGAAATTATAGGCGCAGTTGTGGGCCAGTGAAGAGAGAGTTTACAGGGAGGCAGAGTGGAGTCAGCCTAGCACTTAGTTGTTTACTGGGCAACCTGTTATTTTCCAGGAAAGAGCTTGAGGCTGCAGTCAGGAAGAACAACTATAGAAAGAAAAAAAAAAGGAATAAACATGAAATTATGTGAAAGAACCTCAGAGAGTGCAAGGCAATTTAAAAGTGCACAGTAATGAAGGAAATCGTAGCAAGCCTGCTATTAAAATTGCAGCTTGCCACTCTACTTAAAAACGAAAGCACAGGGATGCCGGGGTAGCTCAGTGGTTGAGCACTTGCCTCGCAGCCACAAGGTCTGGGGTTCAAATCCCAGCCCTGGCCTGTGGAAACCCATATGCTGAACTGTAACACAACTGGTAATTGCTGGAATGGCTCGGTGATGAAGCTTCTTGCCTCCTATGAAGGAGGTCCCCTGTTTGGTTCCTGCCCCTCAGAGCCCCACATCCACTTGTGTGAAATGAAACCATGTCACAACTAATGATGTACAGCTGTGGAGACTGCTCTGCCCACCCCCCACCCCCCACCATCCCCCCACCTCCACCCCCATCGCCTTCTCTCAAAAACAATAAAATAAATCTTAAAAAAACAAACGAAAGCCTAGTGGCCCATGACCAGTACATATTCTTCTATGGACCTTTATCGCCTGAGAAGGTAATTTCCCACCTTCTTTCACAGTAAAAATTTAAATGTGATGCCCGCAGTGCTCAGGTCAGCTTTACTTTTTAAAAACTTGGGCATAAAGTCCCAGTGGATTCTTATGCTCCTAGATGTGAATAGTCTAATGATGCTGTTCTTAAGAAACTTACAGAAATCAATCAAGGAAACTTTCAGCAACTAGGAAGGAACTCACACATGTCCAAAGATGCCAACATAATAAGCTTCCCCTTAGTAAGAAAAAGAGGTTTTTATAACATAGATGGAACTATAAGTAAGGCCAAATTTGAGGAAAATTCTTGAATGGACAACATAAAAAAAACTGAAAATTGCCTCCTAAGACACCTGTTCCCTTCTCCTGTGTTAATAAAACTGCAGGTTTTGAACTAGCTCGCAGCCATACAGCTAAGTTCTCGCCAACCCAAAATAATCCTGAGGGATACATGCAGCTGCTGGGCATCGCTGAAAAAGGCAAGGAAGGGCGGCTGCTCCATTTGCCCTTTCTACCCCAGCTGGAGCGCAGGCGTGGTTGCGAAATGACATGGAAGAGGGACACCTGAGGAATGGCAGAATAGCCACGACTGAAGAAGCCGGGTCGCTGTTACCAAGCCAGGCCTGGACTACTCACACTGAACTGTTAGATGAGAGAGAGACTCCCACCTCCTTTAAGCCATGGTGCTTTTGAGTCTCCGTTACAGCTGCCAGACCTATAAATTACCTAGTCTAATCCATTAGCAGTTTATTGAAAGGATTAGAGTCTATAGAACCTGTATTATCTACTATTCTTTCACTAGGGGGAGGAGGTGGGGGGAACTTGTGAGAATGAAAGCTTAACATTGTATTTCTACATTTATTTCCTAGAATCTAACACCTTGGGAACTGAATTTAAATATCTACTTCTCCCTATTATAGTAGCACCTCCAAGTAGTTCTCCAGTTTAGAAGAGCTCCTTTCAAAGCCAAACTATCCTTTTCTCATACATAAAAATATTCATAAATAAACACATTATTATAAAAGCCAAACTTAGAAACAGCAAAAAGAGAAAGGTTGAGGAAAGAAGGTTCGAAGAAAAGAACATAAAAATATCAGTTGGGCTGCCTGGTAGCAACAGCACAGTTCACTTACTCCTTTTGTTTTTAGCCAATTCCTTGCAAACTGAAATCACACCTTCACTCAGCATTATCAGCTAAATCTCAGTGAGCCTCCATGTACTTTCAAAATTAAAGATAGCTGATGACCACAGACATTTTTTCCTATTTCTATGCTCACTGGTGACAGAGCTGAAGATTTCTGACCTCACAGGATATACATGGATTCTAAAGGAAGAAATTGATAGAGCTGGTCTGGTTGTGCCAAATAGCAGAGAACTAACTCCAGGAAATGGTGACTGAGCTGGGGACTTTTATTTTGATTCCCAGGTAACAGCCTTTAGAGTAGGCTGCCTGATGATTTTGCAGAACTCTGACATTTCGGGCTCCATTGTGATACGCCCTGGGGACATGAGGATAAATACAGCATAACTACTAGTCTCAAGGAGTTCATGGTTCAGTAAAAAAAAAATTTTTAATCACTTAAAGGATTATGTTGCAATGTAATACCAGTTATAAGGGGTGAATGACAGCGAAGGCTATGAAAGGCTTACCAGAAGAGATGATATTGGAGCTACATTTTGCAAAGTGTTTTGGAGCTTCTGTTATGTAAGAGAGGAGAAAGGGTATTCCTGACAATAAATAGCATATGAGAAGGTTGGAAAGTAGCGAATGCCTATGGTGGGTCCAGGGGGCAGGGTAGCAATCCATAGCTATTCATGGAGTAAAGGATGGTAGGAAAGGATTGACATAAAATTTGAAGCCCATTTGTGAAGGAACTGATGAACTAGACTAAAAAATAAGTTTTGTTGGGGGTTTTTTTCCCCTAAGTAGAGCCAGACCTAGATATATGAGCTCCATGGGCAGACTAAAAATTGGACATCCCTTCAAACCAGTAGTATGCAAATATTTTTCTCAATATGCCAGTTATGCAGTGGGGTTGGGAGTAGAACTAAAAATTTATTAAGAAAAACTGCATGAAGCAAACAAAACAGATACCTATGTTAATCCATTTTTATCAGCCAAAGCAGAGTTTAAATTCTAGAAAGAACTCAGTTAAAATGGTTCTCGTTTTTCCACAGTTCTTTTCCTCTCTTCTGTTATCTTTTAGCCTTTTCTAAATCAGACATCTTCTTGGGAGCCATATTAAGCTTTGAAAATTTCAGTGATACAACAAATCACTCTTGTGTGGTAAACAATACCTTGACATGCATATTTGGTTTCTAAATTTCAGCTTCCTGCCAACTTTCCACTGATTGAACCTTGAATGCATGGAGCAAAGTACTTATCAAAGGAAAAGCAGCCAGGATTGTTTCTATGTTTTTCAATGTGGACTACCATCTATTGCAGTGGAGATGGAGTCAAATTACTTCCCAGCCACGCAAGGATGAAAAAGTGGAGAAATCTCTGTTATCTGGCACCGTTTTAGTAACTCAGAGATGAACTTCCTGGGGAGCTCCAAGGTTAGCTCATCCTGTATTAGACTTTGAATCTACACCAATACTTTGCATATTTTACTTTTTGAAATCTTTCTAATTTTTAGTGCACCCTTCCATCAAAAGAAATCTGTGGAAAGCCAACATATAATGTAGATAAAGGCAGTCTGCCTGGACTGGGAGAGAGGAGTACCTAAGACCTTTCTTGTTAACATTAGTAGCGCCTGGATATAAACCCCAGGATTCCATGACTCAGGAATGGGGAGCTAATAGAAATGTTAAGCAGGAGGGATATTATTGTGTTTGTGCAATATCCTCCTTTGCAAAAGGAGGAACTAGAGTCCAGATGAAGCTCACTTCATGGGCAATAAATTTGTAGTCTTTGGAGAGGCCATAATTAATTAGATTAATTAGTGGGTGCCGTCCCCTTTTAGTAGTTATCTGTCAGACTCTGAATGTAAACACACATGCAAACACACGCATGCACAGATACCACCTCCCACCCCTACACAGCAGACTGTTAATGCACAACCTCTCAATGTGGCTGAAGGGGACAGCAGCATTCGCAGTGGCAAGGGATGAAGCTCATTATCACAGGATAGCTGGTTATGAAGCAGCAGAGGCAGACTTCTCCTGCGGGGAGAATCATTCCTACCCACCTGCTTTACCAAGGAACTCTGCCTACAAGAATCAAGTCAAGGAGGAAGTACCAATTTGCATGTGTGTCTATGCAGTTGCAACGACAAAAGCCTAGGCAAGGTGGGTGTTTTGGGCTCTGAGCAGTGGGTCATGGGACGTCAGAGCCCGCAGAGATCTCAGACCGGGTCCTGCACATGCAAAGCCAGTCATCTCAACAGCTGCTGCTCCTAACAGGAATTCCCTCTGGGCAGCGTCCAGCCCTTTGTTCCTGTCAACTTGCCTTTCCCAGTTCTAAAGCTGTACAGTCAAGAATCAGGCTTATATAGCCTACCTGGGAAAATGTCCCACAAGTGCTTTTACATTAGAGATGTGTACGTTTGAGCATACGTGTTCATTTAATTAGGTAGTGCAAGGAGTTGGTGCCTGAAATTTGACCTTTAGGATACTTCTGAGAATCTGTTTGGGCCTTTCTCCTAAAGCCTTTCTCCAGATCAGCCCAAAGAAAACACCATCTTTACCTAGAATTTTGGATTATAATCTTTAGCCACCAGGGTTGTAGGTCCTGAATGCTTTTGAAAATATAATGAAAGCTACAACATGCTCCTAGAAGAAATGCACAGAATTCTGCACACAGTTTCAGAGGGTCTGTGGTTCCCTGTAGCCATGTATGAAAACCCTTCTCTAGACTGACAAGGATTTTCTTCCTCCATGTATAAGAAGATTGCTTGGCCAAAAAGGAATGGAGCTTGTCACTGCTAGCTATTAGCAAGTCAATCTCTATTGATTTTTCGATAAGCTTGTCAGGGCAACAGTTCTATTCCTTCAGATCCACTCATTGGAATAGTTACGTTCCAATGGAAGCTAGAATAGAAAGCCTTAAGGCCTATTTGCTGCCTTTTCCTTTCTCCATTTTCTCCCTGGGTTTCTTCTCCTCTATCACCACCTTCAGTATTGGTGCCTGATCATATCACTGTCCTGCTTGAAATACTTTGGGACTTACTGTCTCCTACAGGACAAAGTCCATGTTCCTTAATATGCTTTCAAGATCATCCATCTTCCTCTTCTGGCTTATCTCCTTCAATTCTTTGCCTCATGTGTGGTTCTAGCCCCGAGAAACCCACCTCATGCTTCTGCTGTCTCACGCCCTGTGTCTTTGCTCATGCAGTCCCCTGGCCTAAAACGTTCCTCTCCCTTTACCTGGCTAATCTCTATCCATCAGTTTACACAGCAGTCATCTCTTTGAGATGACTCCTCTGTATGTCCTTTGTCATCCTGCCTAAGTTCACCCCCTATCAGAGCACATATCAGTTGTTCATCAATTGTTCACACGTAGGTCTGTCTTCCCCACCAGATGGTAAGCTTTCTGGACAAGCTGGGCCTTGTTCATTTCACATCACCAGTCCCGGACGCATGGCAGGTATGAAGTACGTTGTTGAGGAAAGAGAAAAGGAAAGAGAAAAGGAAAGATCCTTTGACTACACCAGGACAAGGCCTCCTTGCAAGTCTGTACCTGCAGAACAATGCTAAGCCATAGGTTAGGGGGAGAGGGCTCATAATTAGCATGGAAAGAAGCAGATCACTCAGTTGGTTCTGGGTGAGCCTAGTGCTGGCCTTCATATGTTGGAGCATTGGTCTCAGCCTTAACAACATGTTAGAATCTCCAGGAAGCTTTAAAAAATACTGATACCTTGATCCCACACCCTAGGGATTCTGATTTAATTATTTTGGGGTAGAGCCTAGGTATCAGGAGTTTTAAAAGCTTCCCAGGTGATTCCAGTGTGAAACCATGCCTGAGGTCCACCCCTTGAGGTGGCCTGATGGTGAAGACCACCACGGCCTTTCTCACGCCCTCTATCCCGTCCTTATAAAACACAACTTGTCAGCTCATTAGGGAGCATGAGCTAAAGACGATACTGCTGATATCTGAAGCAAGAACCTATAGTAATGGCCTATAGAAAGACACCATCAAAGAGAGTCATGAAAGAGTTCTGGAGAAATGGCCTGAGTACGGCTAAGATCGCACACAGATGGCCAAGACTGTATCTGAAGACGATGAGGCTGATAAGGCTGGTTGCCTAGGAAAGGATCCTTTAATAAAAATCAAAGGAGAAGAGTTTCATAAAAGGTGAACACAAGAGATAGGATGTAGGTTGACCCAGGGTTGTGGAGCCAGAGTCAAGTTCAGCAACCTGCTGCCTCTTACTCCCTTAAAGTTCACATTGCTTAGCCATTGACAAATGGATTCTCACTTTCCTCCAAGAGAAACATTCATTTTATTTCGTCTTCCCTCCCCAAACCACTTTGTTGTCTGTTTCATTCCTTTAGGTTTTTTCTTTTCGGTAATATTATGAAACTGTAAGATATAACAACAGATGAAGTACATTCCTATGTTTCCACAAGTACAGAATTTCGGAAACCTCATGCTACTTCTCCTCTTCCATCCCCTTCTCCTCCTCCTCCTTCTCCTCAGTCTCCCAAAACTCTCACTTTCTTTTTTGTGGCCAAGGTTCATGACCGATATGAACACAAATGTACCAGGAGTCAAAAGAGTAAAACACTACAACATGTCAACCCAGTTTATGTGCGAAAACTTGTCAGCCAATCTCGGCCTGTTAATAAAAGTGTTTTTGGGGAAGCCGGGATGGCTCAGCGGGTTAAGTGCTCGCTTTGAAGCCCCGGGGACCGAGGATCGAATCCCGGCCCCAGCCCATGCGGACCCACATGCTGAACTGGGGTGTGCGCCCAGTTCAGTTCTTGCTAGGACCTATGTGGGAGGCTCCCGGCCCAGTTCCTGCCCTGAGCAGCCCTGTGCCCACCTGTGGAGTGAAACTATATGGAAAACTAATGTCAACTCTGGAGACTGCTCTGGGCCCTCCCCCTTCTCTCTGTGTGTGTGTCTCTCTCTCTCTGGTTCTCTCTGTCAAAAATCAATAAAATAAAATCTTTAAAAAAAATGTGTTTTTAATTTCTACAACAGTTTGATTGGGAGTTTTTCTTTTATTTATTCATGCATCCACTCAACAAAGATTTAATGTAGACCCAGTAAGTGCCAGGCACTGTCCTGGACACTGAAGGTGGCTAAGTTCAATAAGATCGGCTCTTCTTTTCCAAGAGTTTACAGGGCAGCAGGAAGAATGGATGTTGAAGCAGACAAATGACAAGTTGGTGCTCTCATGCAGAAAGGGAGGCGGGAGCGTAGGATGGGGGGTGAGGGAGGAGGATGCTGGAGGAGAGACCGCAGTCATCAGTGACCTCCCTTCATGCACGATCACAGCAGATTGAATGGAGTGAAGAGAAGGGTCACAGGGCAGGACTGCTGAAAAGCTTTTGTAAGTTGTCACTACATGCATGCTGGAACCTTAGTTTTTACCCAGTGACATTTAGCCCAGTGAGACGAGGCTGACCATATGGACCATTTGAAAGAGGGCAGTACTGTTGTTTTCTGTCCCATTTAAAATGGCGCATCTGGTCAGCCTACCTGCTGTTCTTAGCTCCTCTCACTTGCAAGTCAAGACTGTCTTTCTTCTTCAGTACACTGTCAAGTAACTATATTGATGTGTGAAGCTGGGGAATTCGAGATGAATTGACGAATAGAATAAATGGGCATTTCAAAGACAACAGCACGTACGCTCTGAGAAGTGCTTGAAGTTGGGCTAGAAGTCCACACCAACTCTCTATGCTGGCCAAGTGTCTGACCCCCAGAGAGCTCACACACGCTCTAGACATTTTCCCCATGGCTGTCAGAGAAACGCCTCAATGCAGATGCACAGCCAGTGAAAGCAGGAGGTAAATAATCAGAGGATTGTATGTTAGGGTTGCCCTGCATTCTTTGGGGGTCCTTATCCTTGTTTCCCACATTACCCATCAGCTTCTAGGCCTCCCATGCCCATCTAACCCTGGGGACCCCCACGTGTGTGTATTCAGCTGTTACTTCTCTGTCTAGCTCTAGACCTATGTGTCCACTTGTCACCAAACCTCTCTCCTAGATGTCCACAGCCAAACTTAGCATCTACCTGCTCCATACCTGTGGCTGAGAAAGAGCATATATAACGGGAATGTGTGGAAACATCTACATTCCAATGCAGGGGGAGACAGGGATTATGAACTCTTTTCATATTTTTGAAATCAGATCTGATAGCAAGAAATAAAATGCATTTTTTGACTCTCAGTTCTTTCATTTCTTTTTCTCCTTGAAAAGTTCCAATATCGGGAAGACAGAAAAAGAAAGAGCCTCCCCAAATCCAAACAGAATGTGGCAGAAACTGTTACTTGCCTCTCAATAGCCACTCTCCTTTTTTTCCTAGTAAGAGAACCGTTGATCCAGCACGACACACAGCTGAAAGGCCCTTCCCAGCCTGCTCTGCAGTTAGCTGTAGCTACGTAACTAAGTTCTGGTCAGTGGAATATAAATGACAATGTCATATGAGACTTCCAAGAAGATTGTGCAAAGAGACTTAAAGGTATCTGACACTGCTGGGAAAAGAGTCCTTTGTCCTTCCACTCCGTCCTTATTTCCTGGGGTATAGACATGATGGCTGGAGCTTCAGCAGCCTTCTTCTTCTAAGAAGACATTGGTGATGAAAATTACATGCTAAAGAGAAAGGCTTGTGGCTTTGTAATGACTTGTTGGGGCTGCCGGTGAACCCTGGACTGCTTTCTTCCAGCCTTTTTCAACTGAAAGAACTTAAGCCACTGTGTTCTTAATCTACTATATTTAGGTCGCTGTTACAACAGAACTTAATCCTTCCCAATACTATTAGATAACTAGGAGTTAGCCATAATATCTAATAGTCAGGAGTTAACTGTAATATCAACAGTTAAAGCTTGAGAGAGACCTACAACTGTTTGGTGAGTGTGATAACAAATTACACATCAGCCCTTCCCAATCTCAACATTACTGTGGCCATGTTGGATACAAGGCAGTGGTATCAGCAGGACAAAGGAAATGAGCATTGGCTTGAAGGTCAACGCATGGTCTGATGAAGTTCAAATGTGCTAGTAGCCAATGTTCGCCTTGGTCTTGCTGTTTAATTGCTTTCTTCCAGGCCTAAATTTAGCACCTAGACACTCCATCTCCGTGGGCTACATTGGACTGGATCAGGTAAAAGCTCCGTAATCCAAGTTAGCGTCAAACTAACCACCCTCACAGTAATCACTCTGCTCTGATTTGCCTTACTAGGAAGCTGGTGACAAATCCTCATACAGCCAGGATCAAACTTGAAGAGGGAAGAAGCCTCACTTAGCAAGGAAAGCAAGTTAGTTTCTGCTTTTCCCAACCCATCTACATATCCATGCACTGCCACTCCCAACCCCAGGGCCAGAACCTTCCCAATCACCAGGAGGCTAAACCAGAGATGGTACTTTTTATCAGTGCCACTTTCTCCCCCTTCATCACAGCTTCTTGATATTCCACTGGGGCCAAGCAGGGCTCAAGGCAGTAATGTCCACAATGAGAAGCTCAGGCAGGTGCTCTCTGCCTGCTATCTGCACCATCCAGGCACCTCTGACTGACTTCTCCCCCGAGAGACTCAGAGAGCTCTTGTCCCAGGGGTAGGCAGGACAGTGAATGGAGGTTCTGCCTTTCCCTCCCGTTTCCTTTGGCTCCATGTCATGAGCGCAGCGTGTCCCACCCCCAGGGTTTCTTCAGGGTTTCTTCATAGCACTGTTAGGCAGAAGTAGAACGGAAGCAGTCCAGGGGGAAGCCACTTTTCAATGGGCAGCCCGTTTCATGCCATTTCTAGTCTGTCACTTCTTCATTAAAAACAGAGGTTTAGAACCTAAAAAGAATGAGCTGATTTTTAACACCTTGTCAAAGGCAAGCCCAGTCAGCATGGCGTACTGCGAAGAGCCCTGGTATAGACCACCGGGGGCTTGGGTTCAAGTGTTGCTGTTTTACTAATTAGCCACAGGATGCTGGGTGAGCCCAAGGCCTCAAGTGTCATCCTTTTTTAACTTTCTCATGTGTGTGTGTGTGTGAGAGAGAGAGAGAGAGAGAGAGACTTCTGTGTACCAAGCACTTGTCAAGGTGTTAAGAATTCAGGGGCAAAAAGAAAACACAAAAATCCCTGCCTTTATGGGGTTTATAATGAAATGGGATAAAGGTGTGGAGAGAGAGATAAGCCTTAAACATAGAAGGACACGTGTACATATATATTTACAGATTTTGATGAATATTGTGAAAGGAAAATACACAGAACTCAGAGGGGTAAACATCTCATTTAGATTGAAGGAGATGGAACACTTCAGCCAAAGGCTTAGGAATGGGCAGGATTTAGCCAGGTAGAGAATGAGGGAAGAGAGTTCCCAAAACTAGGACTAGACAGCTAATAGAGCTATAGGTGCATATTCCTCTTCTGCAGCTCCAAAATTATAATAATGATTATTATTACAATAGTCAAGTGATCCGTGATTATATGTATGTAATATATATGTATATAATGTATATAGTAATTATAATAGTCAAGTGACCTATGAGAACCTGCTGGCCAACACCAAATGAGATATGTGAGCATCTCAAGAGATGCTAGGGAGGCTGGGATAGCTAACAGGCTTGCCTTGCAACCACAAGGTCCAGGGATCCAATCCCAGCCCTGGCCCAGGCAAACCCATATGCTCAACTACAGTGCAACTGGTAACCGCTGGCATGGCAGCAAAGGTTCTTGCCTCCCATGAGAGAGGCCCCCAGTTTTGTTGCCCCCCCCCCCCCCCCCACGGCCCCATATCTACCTGTGTGGAAAGAAAACATGTCACAACTAATGATGTACAACTATGGAGACTGCTCTGGGCCATTCCCCTTTCTCTGTCTGTCTCTCTCTCTCACCTTCTCTCAAACAATAAAATAAATCTTTAAAAAAGAAAGAGAGGAGAAGCTGGGATGGCTCGATGGGTTAAGTGCTCACTTTGCAGCGCCGGGGACCGAGGATCGAATCCCGGCCCCGGCCCGTGCGGAACCATATGCTGAACTGGGAGGTCCCCCAGTTCAGTTCTCTATCTGTCCCTGTATCTATCTCTATCTCTATCTCTATCTCTATCTCTCTCTGTCAAAAAAAAAAAAAATATATATATATATATATTTTTTTTTTTTTTAAAAGA